>CALNHX010003223.1:0-155330 GCA_940337035.1 Agriotes lineatus | reverse complement strand
ATGTTTGACTTTGAGAGTGGACACCCAGTATACATATGCTCGTATAGATCACTCATATTTTTCTACAGAAGTATTCTTCTAAAATTAACAATATTTATTTAAATTTTAAAAAACATAAGTCCGTTTTTTTCGCTATGGATTAAGGTAATAATTTTTGATAATGAATAAGCCTTAAACTTTTCACTCTTTATATGTTGGTATCTTCCTTTACTTTTAAATTTAAATACTCTAGTATTCAAAATCGTTTATTGTTCGTTTTTTACAAAAAAAAACCTTTTATACAATGCTAAACTTTGAAGATAATTTATTATATCTAGCACCTACCTACTTTATTTAAGGGCTTATTCTATTATGGGCCATAAATCCTACATTAAATCAGAAAAGAAATATCTCTTATACTATTATAATATTGAATAAAATGTAATATATCAATATTATAATAAAATATACTACTAAACAGTAAACATTAATAAAAACCGCTTTAAAGCAATGCATTTCCATACCGTCAAGCAGGATTTTTGTCACGGAATGACGTCATGCGCAACGTAGTACGAAATTCGATCGCCGCGTGGGTTTATCTTAGTAGTAGTAGTATCATGGGTGAGTACTGCTGCCTTAGTTAAGCCAGTGGAAAACCAGTGTGTTCGCGCGATTAAACGTATCAGTGACTTAAAAACCAATCATACGGACTCATTACACACATTTCCAAGCCGAATCTCTCGCTTGGGAGATTCGGCCAAATAAAACTCAAAATGCCAACAAATAATAACAAAGAACAATTAAACTTCGAATACTCAATGGATACAACTGACCTCACAAAAATTACAAATACAAGCCGAAAACGAGGAAACCAATCGCGTCAAGAAAACTCAAGTAAAAAAAAAATCTAAATAACGATGAACTCCTAGCACAAAATAAATATTACATTCCCAACGAAAATACACGAACAAAACCAGACGACACCGGAAACGAATCCACAACCACAGCTAAAGTACAAATTCCACCTCTTTATCTACACAATGCCAGCAACTACCAGAAGGTAATAAAAGATATCAAATCAATTATCAAGGATGAATTTACTGTAACATACAAAGGAAAGTTCCTCAAAATTAACTTAACTACGCCAAACGATTATCGCCTACTAACACAATACTACGACAAAGATAACATAAAATACCACACTTTCAAAAACCCGAAAAATACTAATCTGTCCGTAGTTATCAGAGGACTACCATTCTCTATAACAGAAGTGGAAATACAGCAAGAGCTTCTTATGAAGAAATACCCAGTTATAAAAGTCGTACGCATGCTGAACAAAGACAAAAAACCTATGCCACTAAATGTAGTAGAACTTAAAAAAGATAGCACAGAAACTGACATATTTAACCTTACCAGATTGTACCATTGTGTCGTCACAGTTGAACCACGACATAAATCTTGATATATTCCACAATGCACTCGCTGCCAACGTTACGGTCACACAAAAAACTACTGCCGCTTAGACCCTCGTTGCGCAAAGTGCACAGGCAATCATCATTTTAAAGACTGCCCGAAGAAACCTGAGGACAAACCACAATGTGTAAATTGTGGCGGAGACCACCCTGCGAGCTACAAAGTGTGCTCCTACTATCAAAACTTTCCCAAGCCTAATCAACGTAAACAAATTCCAAATCAAGACTAGCACGGGAATCACACAAAATCAAAGATTTATCACCAGAAATAATATCACCTACGCAGATCGTACACGCAACCCCAATAACGCTCACCAAAATACTTCGCAAGCTAATGCAAATAACTTTTAACAACCCAACCAATAATGGAATAATACAAACTATCATCAATTTAATAACACCCTATATGGACCAAATAAAGTCATTTATTTCATCGCCAATACCAGCCTTGCTTCTCAATGACAGCAAATAACTTACATAATATCCAAAACTTAACCATAGTTAACTGGAACGCTAATGGTATCAAACTCCAAAGATCGACTTGCACTGATTTTCTAGCTAGGCATTCTGTAGATATCGCATGCGTTTCGGAAACTCATCTACTCAACAACGAAATCTTTAAAATACCAGGGTACAATGTCATTAGAAGTGACAGAGAAGGGCAGATTGCTTCCGGCGGGGTGGCAATTATATCAAAACGACAATTACTGATTTCTAAACTACAACCCTTACATTTAACCAGTATAGAAACTACCTCTGCTAAACCAATATTTAATGACAAGACCACGCTCACTATAACTTGCGCTTACAAACCACCTAACAAACGCTTAATAGAAGCAGACATTATTGCTCTGTTTTCTAGCGAACCTACCATTGTACTAGGAGACCTAAATAGTAAAAGCACAACATGGGGATGCCGTGTGAACAACCCAAATGGGCAACGACTCCTAGACTACACCATACAGCATGGAATCAACTTATCATCCTTATCAAAATAATCGACAGCCAGATATTCTAGACATCATACTGCAGAAAAACTTCAGGCGGCCCATATTCCAAAATGTCCAGACTGAGCTGGATTCAAATAATCTCCCAGCGCTAATTTCGTTTCTTCGAAGACCTGCACATCAGACTAGCCCCCCAAGGCTAATTAACGACCGAATTGATTGGGAAGCATTTCAAAAGCATCTAGACAGCAAACTTCAACTTCCACCACTACTTAACACTGAACGGGAAGTAAACTGCCTTAATCAATTACACTGAAAACATAAAAGAGGCGGTGAGCAATCCACAATATCTCAGAACAGCAGAGTCACTCACACTTTCACGCACCCACCCTCTTACATACTTAAAATAATTACGGAAAAACACAAAATGCGAAGGATCTGGCAAAATATGAGAGATCCACATGCAAAAGTCACACTAAATCAACTGACACACAGAGTGAAATGGCAATTAGATAATTACAGAATCTCTACCTACCAAAAGTATCTGGAAGAGCTACTGCCTAACGATCAAACAATGTGGCAAGCTACAAAGAAAATTCTTAAGAAAAGCCCTGCGACGCCCGCAATTAGTAACAATGGAACTATATTCAGCACAGACGAAGACAAATGTAGGCTATTTGCGAATCTCCTCAAAGAAACCTTTACAACTGACTGCCAAAACAACAACCTAGAATTCCTCAATAAAGTGGAAAATTCGTGGATGGCAATATGCCACCAAACAGCACGAATTTTAAACATACAACACCTACAGAAATAAATAAAGAAATAAGAAAACTGACTGTAAGAAAATCTCCCAGTCATGACTTAATACCTAACATTGTCCTTAAAAATTTAACAAAGAAGGTACTGGCATACCTTGCTCCTCAATATGTGCTTGCGATTCCGCAAGCCAAGAAAAAAGAGTGACTCACCAGATAGCTACAAGCCAATAAGCCTACTTCCAACATTAGCCAAACTTTTAGAAAAAATTATACAATCCAGACTAAACAAGGAACTAAAGGACAAAAATGTCTTACCTCCTTTCGAATTCGGGTTTAGAGGAAACTATTCGACTAACCACCAACTCTTGCGGCTTACACAAACAATTGAACAGGGGTATGAAAATAAATCTCACACAATTGTTGCTTTTTTAGACATCACCAAAGCTTTTGACAAAGTCTGAATCAAAGGCCTCATCTACAAGCTACTCCAACTGCAACTTTCAGCATACCTAGTCAACATTGTTGCATCGTTTTTATGCAAAAGAACATTCGCTGTCAGAATCAACTCAGCCCTATCGAAGACAACAGACATCAACGCAGGCGTCCCACAAGGCTCTGTGCTAGGACCACTTCTATTCAACATCTTTGTGCATGACATCCCACAAACTCCTAATTCAACCATATCAATGTTCGCCGATGACACTGCATTAATTTCGCAGCACAACAACATTAACATAGCAGCACAAAATTTACAAACCCTCGGATTGTTTGACAAATGGTACACGGCGATTAATAATGAAAAATGGGAATTAAAAATATTTAAACCTAAACGACCAACTAACCCACCTCAACCAACAATCAATAATACCCCAGTGGAATGGAATCCACCAGATTTAGCTGTAAGGTATCTTGGTGTATACGTCGACAGGAGATTAACATGGAGCCTAAATATCAACAAAAAATTAAATTAATGCTACACCCGAATAGGCATGCTTTACCCCATAATAAACCGCAAATCGACCCTCAAAACAAAGTGTTCGATTTTAATATACAAATCAATATTAAGACCAATAATTGGGTACGGATGCCCTGTGTGGAGTGCCACTGGCAATACTAACATAAAAAAGTTACAAATGTTACAGAACAAAGTTCTGCGAATTGCAGTAAATGCACCTTGGTTCGTCAGCAATGCCCAAATTCACAAAGACTTACAAATGCCCTCAATGGTAGAATATATACAAAAAATTACAAAAACATTAATGAGTGCGCGAGTGCCGCTAACTATTCCCTCGGTGAAAAACACTTGCATACAAGATTAAAACGCCAACTTTCTCAAGACATCTGGATATCCTCAAGTGAATCCGACAACGATTAGCACGCAAGCTACAGAGGAATCTCACAACGAGACGTCCTCTTTCTAACCATGTTTCAACAACCATTCCCAGATAACAGAACCATGTATAGCATCCAGTATGCTGATCTGGTTTCCAAGAAAAAAAAAAGATTTTTTTCTGAAATAAACAATTTTTGCACTTATTTTTCAACATTCTTCTCATTTCAGAGCTTAAACAAAGCACGAGAAAATTTTATTTTATGAATATGAACTGTAAGATCAGCGCTGCTTGCTTTCACGGACGTATTGGTGTCAAATCGAAGCGGTTCCTCAGCTTTTCGACAATTTATAGACTGCAGAGGGAGCCAGCGGCGAATAGTAGGTCAAAATATAAGGATATTTAAAGATTCAATGCAGGCCAGCAGAGGTAAGGCACTCCAGCACACTGACCGCGGCTGATAGCATTCACATAAAGTTACCGATATCAATGCTTACCACTTTTGGCACGTATGGTGAGTTCATTGAGTGAAGTCTTTAAATTTCATTTGTAAGCAAAGTCGTCGCAGGCAGTTCAATCACATTGGATTGAATGGTTTTTGATAACTTGCGATGGAAATATTATTGATGTGACGTTTGTAAAAGAACGATTTATTTGTATGTTTATATTTAAAGTTTTACCTACTGTGGCTAATTGGGCTGTTAATCAATAAGTATTCGTGATCAATTCGTATATTTTGACCTATCAATTTTTTCTTTGGAGGCTTTCAAAGCCTAAAGTTTACCAAGAAAGTCCTAAAACAATTTAAGAGCAAGAAAGTAATTTGGGAAGAAATATTCTTGCTAAATGTTAACGAAAATTTACTTCAGCTCGTAATATTGAATTTCCAATGCAGATTGCACCAATGCACCAATAGAAGTGGATGGTGGACATCTTACGAACCTGATATTTGGGCGCTAATAGTCTTCTTGTTAACTGTACTTCATTTAGTTTAAATTTCCTTCAAAATTAGTGCACACACTTTATTCGTCCCCTTACAGCAAGCTACGAAAATTTGTTTAATCCAATATTGCCGGATCCGTATTAGTTAATAGTTTCTATCATAAGCCTTTTTCGTCGAATTTGTCCAAAGGAAATAAGCAGCAAAATAGACGTAGAAAAAATCCTGTTATTGTTTTATACGTATCATTTACTCATTTCATGTGAAATTAAATTCAAACAACGGAGAAGCAATTTTTTGGCCGAATTATACATTTAACCGGCACATAAAAGATTCGATTCAGTTCATCATCTTCAATTAGCTTGTAAAGTTTAATAATTTTGTTCACTGTTTGTTTGTTTGTTACTGAACAAGGTCTAGGCATGCGGAGTACCAGGTACCTTAAACACTGACTGCTTTGGTCATATGGTCAAAGTCCCACTTAGAATTTTTCCGAGACTAAGGAGTTCCAACCCTAGCAAGGGATCTTTTACATGCTACACATCGTAGTAACATGGGACCCACGGCTTTAATCATTTCCGAATGATGGCATTCTGTGGAGGTTTTCATCCGCATTTTTTATTTTTTATAACCTCACTGGGGCCGGTGATCGAATTCGCAACCTTACTGCACTGATGCTAACTTTTGCCAGTCGATATGGAAAATATTTAAATCTGGAGATGTCAGAATCTGCCTTTGGGTGAGGGGGTGGAAAATTCTCCACGAGCCGCCACTGCTTGCCACTTTTATTTAGAAATAATAACTTCCAAGAATGCCATCCAATTTTTGTCAAATAGGTGTGATGTTTCTAGTTCCTGAAGAAGATACGATTAAATTATTATTAAGTTGGTTCCGCAGGCCATTTGACGCTAAATATTTAACGATTTTATTGAAAGACTTGAAAATAATAACTAGTTTGGCAACGTTTCTTTGTAGCGTTAAAATGCAATTAAGGTCTGATTTAAATACTAATTGGTCTCAGTAAATTGGGCGTGACATTAACTAAGCTCCGGTTGTTAGAGTAAAAGCGGTGATCGTATATACCAGGTGCTGACTTGCGCGACGCACCATAGGAATTTGCATAGTAAATTCCTTATATTCAATTATTTGCTCCCCTAATTATTTTAAAGCTAAAATGTAGATACATTTTTTGTAGAGAAAAAAATACTGCATCCATTCATACTGTTGTAAACAATTTTTCATTTTCCAGAACCGAAGGAATGCAAAAATCAAACTAGCATTTTTACAAAAATCAGTGATGCCATGGAATTATTGAAACAAGCCAATGGCAACGCAAGTGCGTGCGGTGCGATCATCCAGTCACTGCCGTCAAAAGATTAAACGTATTGTTGTGTTTCTCGTTTTGGTGTAAGTTCTGAGCCTCATTACTGCACCTACAATTATTTAATAACCCGCCTGTAGTCTTAAACTTACAATGAATCAGTCTATTAATGGTTGTACTGTTTGGAATTTGCAGATATTTTACAATAAACAAGGAGCTTACTTAACGAACGTCCACCATACTCGTAAAACCATTTTTGTTATGGACAAGGTCTAGGTACCTTAGAGGCATTAAGCAGAACATAATTAATAATGAATTATTATAAACGTCAAACATCAATGACAAACAAACAAACAGTACATATTGTCGGGCCGCACGCATTTCGGCATTGGCTTGTTTCAATAATTCCATGGCATCACTGATTTTTGTGAAAATGCTAGTTTGTTTTTTGCATTCCTTCGGTTCCGGAAAATGAAAAATTATTAGCAACAGTATGAATGGATGCAGTATTTTTTTCTCTACAAAAAATGCATTTACACTTTAACTCTAAAATAATTAGGGGAGCAAATAATTGAACATAAGGAATTTACTATGCAAATTCCTATCGTGCGTCGCGCAAGTCAGTACCCGGTATATAAATTTCCGCAATCACAACTTTTATTTTTCGATGTCATTTTGATGGGTTGAGAAAATGATATGATAATGTAAAATGGCCAGGTAGTTTAATGTGGAATACAGAAAAAATAAGTGTTAATGTAAAAATTTAGTTAAATTATACAAAACTGTTTATTTTTATAAACTAAAAATATAAAAATGATAAATTTTATTGATCTGGCATCTCTCTGGGTTAAACCGAAATATATATTTTTTCCATTATAAGAAAGTACACGGTTTGCGCCTCATTTTTGATTTGGAAAATCTACTTGCAAGACTTTCTTTCTGCTGACAGTATCGGGAAAGTATAGTTCTTGAAACTGCAAAGACTTTAGAGGCTTGCAGGTATCCCATTTGCTTTTCATTAACAGCAGCACAAGTTTTTTTTTAAACGAAACGTCGTGAAGAAACTTTTTAACTAAAAATCGTTAAAAAAAAGTACACGTTTTTAACTATTCCGGAGTCCTTTTCGACTAAATTTCGAGTTACAAGAGATCACTATGCAAAACAACTATGTGTACAGCACGTGTTGAAAGTCCTGTTTTTTTTCATGAATGTGCAGTTTGATTAACTGCAAATTCATGAAAAAACGTGACTTTCAAAACTAGTTGTACAAATAACTATTATCATGTTATCGTCCTGGGACTCTTGTGTTTCATTTTTTGCAGGCATCATCTGTCAATTAATCGATAAATTGTGAGCAAATGTGGAATAGCCGATTTGACGTAACCCCTACTATACCGCCTTAACAGACCTGCTTAATGAAACAATTGCATTTCTAATCTTTTTTGCAACACAAATTACTGCGATTTTTATATGCCTATTTTTTTTATTAATTTCAGTATACATTGCAACCACAAATAGAAAAGTTTCTACTTACTGCTAAATTCACAAACATTTTAATTGTTTTCTGAGGCTATGTTTAATAATACAGTTTGCAAAGTTTCTTTTATCACTTTTATAGAAGTAAGGGAATATAGTAACGGATTCATAACACAGGTGTCGCATATAAGATGATCAGTACCTTGATATTCCAAATTATCAGCCCTATTCTACGACCACCGTCTTGACTCTATAATTTTTAGTATAGAAATGTGTCAAATTGAAATTTACATAATGCAATGAACATTTAAGGTCTGGACACACATTCTCGGACCGTGCCAGGGCCGGAGGACGGCCGGGTGACGGCCGTCACCCGGTGAATGAATTGCACAGTGAAATTAAATGCATCCGTTCACACATCACCGTGCCATGTCCGGGCGCCGTCACCGGACCGGGCCTGGGCCGGGTGATAATAGTTTTGCTTACTTTTTGACGGTGACGGTCCGGTCTCGGTGGTAGATTAGATCTTCGTGAGTTTTAGCGTTTTGAAAATACTTATGTATTTTGATCGCAGCATTTGAAAACTTTATAATTCATTGTTTATATACGGCGTGAATATAGACATAGAACGACTGAGAGAGGAGGGTTGAAAGTTTACGGTACTCTATAAGCCTATAACCAAGCAAATGAAAAGTACAGAAATGCAGAGTACAAGGACAGAGTTTGGAAGAAAATTGAGACAATATTCCCGTATATTTTTAACTGATCACGTCAAAGATTTCAAAGCAGACTGACAAAACTTCCGAGTCCCACTGTCCGGAACACGGCCGGCACACGGACATGTGTGGTTTCTAGATGAACGGGCCGAGACATAACCGGGTGACGGCCGTGTTCCGGCCCTGGCACGGTCCGGGAATGTGTGTTCGGACCTTAAGACACTGCAAACATAGTCGACGTAAATTCCCGGGCCAAAGAATGTGTAGCTACTTTTGTTCCAATATTTTGATTTATCTCACAGTAACAGCTGCCATATTGATTAACATTTTCTAAAAATTTGGTGCTTTCTGCATGCCTTTGTAGTTAATACTTTCCTCAATTTCAAGAAACATTTGTTTACTTCCAAATAGCGCTTCTCTTTAGTTCCTGTTATATTGCTAGAACATTTGCTTTTCTTTTTTGAATTTTATGTACATATATCTATTATATTAAGTATCACCAAAGAGCATATAATTAGAAGGGATTCAGCCTTATAGGTTTGAACGTATTGGTTGTTAAATGGGTTGCACACTTACGTTTCTCGAATTAATTTTCAGCAAGCAAACCTCCCTTCGGGTTTTCTACCTGAAACCAGCTGGCACAATCATCAAGTTACTCCTAATTATATGCTCTTTGGTATCTTTGGTATCACTTTACTTACAGCTGGTATAACAGATTAATTCAAATATGCTTGAAATGCATGAGCACTGTGCAGAGATAAGAAGACTAATCGATTTCGTTATTTCCATTTCTATTTTAGTTTTTTCCTTTCTTAAATATCTGTACTTATTGTCATAGTTTCTTGTAGTTGTTGTATTACTACGAGTAGTTTTTTAGGTTTTAGCATTTAATGCTTTATTTCCTCCTTTTCGTTGCTGCTCTTTCCCTTTTTTGTTGTTTTGCCATTTCCCTATTACTACAAATAGGTATTTAATTATTTTAGCGTTAATGTCAGCGAATTAAATAAAAAATTGATTAATACCGACTTGTTAACTTTATTACTTCTGTTCTTAGATTAAAATAAGCTCAAAATCGACAAATAAGTAAGATGAGGAAGTGGAAGCACCTTGTCGGTGTATTTCGACAGATTATTGAGATGAAGTGGTTTTTGCCATTCACTCTTTGAGACGCCCGCTCCTTAAAACACATTAATTTAGTCTCCGTAATCTTTTAAAACGGTGCTTTCGGTTTGGTATGCTCGTTATCATATTGTGTTATACGTATGATCGCACCGTATGTGCGAGGACTTGGGCTAAGGAAAATTCGCAAGGGAACCTAGATGGATGAAATCGGTTTAAAATCGAGCCAGCGGTTTATCAATACATGCGGTTAATGAAGAGTGCGAATGAGTTAGAAAGCGGCGATAATGTGGCCAAAATTGCTATCTTCACAAAAGTTGTGCAGTTTCACGAGGCCTTCTATATAATTATAGAATAATCGCGATTGATTGAGCGATTGCGGAAAAAAATTCAAATTTGTAAAACTGTTCGAGCCCGAAATTAATACTTAGGCAGGTCGTGTCAAAGTAAAATGTTCTGTTGTTATCTCCTTTTAACAAAATTGTCAAATGTTGCAACTTGTAGACTAAACTCAAAGATTTATATATGTTTATTAAATGGATATTAGATGTAGAATTCATAGATTCATTTAATTTAATCTGTTCTACAAATGTGTTAGACTTAGTTCAAAATTTAATTAATAAAAAACTACAAAGCTGATGATTGAAAATAATATTTGACGAAGAATACTTGCATGTTCACACTGTTTGTATCGTATCGTATTATCGTTAACCTCGTTTTACCTTTCGGTGTAGAGGCTGGTGTTTTATGTGCTTGCATCTGGTGGTACAATGCTTAACTTGCCCCGAATTCGGGATACAAAGTTGAAGCGCGCCTTTTGTGCTTGCACAGCAACCATTGTGTGAGGTGTGTGTCGTGTTGATGTGTTGACCTTGTTACTCTATCTCTTAGGTCTGCGGATCTGAGTAGAGCACAGTTAGTTTGGTGCCCAACTGTGAATGGTCTCACCGAGCCCGATACCAATCGCCAGAGTATGATATTCAAGCCATAACCTTGGTGTGCAAAGTTGTGCACTCGCATAACCCCTCAACCCTTAAGCCAGGAGATCGCTTTCCAAGCCAAAACTACTGGGCTGAAGGCCGGTGATCTCCTGCCACCAACATTTACTACAATATTGGAACCCCAATATCGGCACAGTTTGTCTAGTTAACATGGCTTTTTACCAGTGTACATTGCTATAAAATTTAATATAACTTTTATCTCATATTATGCAACCTAATAATAATTTACGATACAAGTGCGTAAAGCTAGTCTTTAAGTCACGAGGGGGTCAGAGTTAAAACGCGAGTGAGCGAGCGTTTTAGGTCCTCGAGTACTTTTTCATCTACCGTCAAATATTAAAAATGAAATAATTAATTATCTATTCATTTCAGAACATAGCAATCAAGATGATTACATCTCCAGCGGTCGTACAAAACGGAGGGAATCTCATGTACCACATCATGTTTCCCGTCGCAAACGCCATTCCTCAGGTATCCACCCTATCTTTCAACGACATGGTACAGTGTTCAGCAATACCAGCGCAAGGTAGCTTTCACGTAAGGACCTAAGTTCCACTCCTTCAACTTAAAATTTTGCAGGATATGGAAACGTTGGATACACAACTCTGACAGCAGTGAGTTACTTCGCAACGTCAGTAAACATTCGGGGCCCTCTTACTAAACCCTTCACCCAGCCCATGTTACCACCCACCTTCCAAAGCACCCCGCAGACGGTAACAGTCGCAGCCACAACAGAGCAAACCTCCACGCCGAGAATCCAACCTGTGGAGCAGCCCGAACCCATTATCTCTATATCGGAGGTGGCTCTAACGCCAAGGCCCGAGGTGCACCAACAAGTGGTCACGGTGGACGACCACTGGATGTCGAGGATAACGGTGACGTCAGAGACCAAGATCAACATATCCAGCGTGATCCACAACAGGCATTCGGAAAAGGTTGAGTGTGGCGTTGCCGAAGACACCCAGGCCCTGTTGGTACATGGGGCGCCCACCACGGAAGCCCAGTATCCATGGCTGGTTGCCATGTTTCATCTTCAGCCGGAAAATGGGGAATACAAGTTCAAATGCGCTGCGAACCTGGTTTCGGAGAAACATGTAATTACGGGTAATTTATAGTTTTTTTAGTTTATTATTTCTGACTTGTCCAGCTTAGACTATGAGCTGAGAACCTAAGAAGAAGCTTTATTGCTTATATTGTTTCATATAAAGTAATGTCCCCAGCAGAATAGAATGGAATGGTAATATAAAGAGTCAGACGCAGAGTGTTTGTTTTCCATCTACAGTTAAGTAATGACAACATTTTCACTATTACCACTTTGCCAACTTATAAATTGCCGTAAGCTCTTACAAGTCAGTACTTATGTACGTAGTAGGGTTAATGTTTACACTAAAAATAAACATTTCTATATTTTAACAACTATTTATTATGTAAATAGCTTCACACGTACATTTATGTATGTTTACAACAGTAGCCATCTTCATGCTAAGCTTCGCTTCTCGCATTGTTACCAACCTACTTACTACGAATCTTAACATATGCTACATAGCAATGTTAAACAAAATCATTAAATCTACATGGCTTATTGATTTCCCTGTTACTGCGACGAACTTGAAATGTAATTATTTGTTTAAGTCATCATTCGGTGTTAGTTCTACAATTGGTACATTTGAATTTTCAACACAATATTGTACAGTTAAGTCAGTATCATTATCATCAGAAGTTACATTATTACTTCCTTTTACAATAAAGGAAGTATTGGATTCACCCCAAAAATTCGGAATTGAGTTTTCAACAGATCTTCACGTTTTAGAGTCCCCTGAACCCAAAAAAACATTTTTTTTTTCATAGGTCTGTGTGTGTGTCTGTCTGTGTGTGTGCCTGTGAACAGAATATCTCAAAAACGAAAAGAGGTATGGCGTTGAAACTTCATATTTAAGTTTTGTGTACTATGTAGATGCGACAGCAAGCTTTTGAAGAAAATCGAATAACCGGAAGTAGGTGTTTTCTCTTGTGATTGTTCAGTTCTTTTAGATTTTTTCAAAAACGGTTCTAACAATTTTTTTACATTTTTAATGTGTATTGATGTGAGATAGGTGATTTTCCAGTTGAATACTTCTAAAATGGGTTTCTTTTGTTTTTTTTCTATTTTTTTATTAACGCCTACGTTAAATAGAACACCCGGTATATTATTACATTTTTGAATGCAGCTTAAAATTCTAGAGAAAATTTGTCTCTTCAACTAACGCTCTATTTTGTACCGTTTTTGCAGAATTTGTAATTTTTGAAAATTTTTGACAAATGCTTAAAAATTAAAAATAACATTTTTGGCTAATTATAAGATCACTGTAAAAGGAAGTTGTGTGTGTGTATCATACCAGATTTTTATTCATATGTTAAGGTTCTGTTAAGTTATTCTCAATTCTAGATTCGTTTTCAGTTGTCTTAAATTACCGGAATTTCTCCTTAATATTCGACCGTTATTCTTTTGTATTACATAAGATCTCGAAGAACTATGTTTACACATTAATTTAGCAGGCTCTAATTTTTTATTCCTTTTGAACAATATTACATCAGCCAACTTAAATTCTTTGTTACTGTCTAAATGGATAAGCCTTCATACTCATTTATTTTAATACTTATAAGCCTTGTTTATTTAGATCTATAAACGTCCTTCGAATGATAACATTTACTCCTGCTCCAGTTTTTAACTTAATATAAATTAACTTATTTTCTACCAGTATTTGTTCAAACCAAGCTTTTACATTATCCACAGCATCCATATTGTTCACTCCTATTAAACTCATTTCAACGAGAAATCGACAAATACAGAATTCACATATATAAAAAGAACCTCGAAAACATTGAGCCAAGCAGCTCAAATCTATGAAAAGCCACAAAGATAACAAGCCAAAAAAACAGAAGTAATCCCGACCCTAACAATGCCAAATGGTACTTACAGCACTGATGAAGAAAAATGCTAACCATCTTGAACACACTTTTACGCCAACCGTTTCAGATGAAAACAGACCTCACCCATACAGAACAATTGCATGTATGGAAACGCACCAGCCAATAGCAAATGATTTCGACCAACACACAACGCTGCAAGAGTTGGAAGGATACATCCAATCGTTACCACTAAAGAAAACTTCCGGTCCGGATTTAATCCCCAACGTAGCTCTCAGAAAGTTAAGTAAAAAAGTAGTAGTCTTTCTGGTCATACCTTTTAATGCATGCTTAAGATTGAGCCATTTTCCTAACAAATGGTAGCATGCCCACATACTCATGTTCTCCGAGCCAGGAGAAAAAGAAATCGCACTGCAGTTCTTATAGACCTATAAATCTACTCCCGATCTTATCCAAGCTACTTGAAAGAGGAGCCCCCCCCTAGAGCCTAGAACTGGAGGTCAGGATCAGGATCTCAAGTCTCGAGTGCTTGAAATAGATGTGGAAGTTGCTTTTAAACTTTTTGGTCCGCGTTATCGGTACAGTGGCTCAAGGTACAATCGAGTGAGAACGGCGGTGTACTTGCTTGTACGCTCCTCTGTGCACCGCTGGTGGTCGTCTTTTTTTATCTTCTGTTCGAGCGCTAGGGCGATGTATATGTAGATTGCGATAGAATAAGCGCAGTTCAAATTTCTGCCATAAGATTTATGTTTTAGATAAATTTGCTACTGGCGCTAACGTTACAAGGTTACCAGCCACTTATGTAAACATTAAGAGCAACACACAAACAAGAAAAAAGAACACAAATCATAAAAACGGAAAAAATAAGCTAATTAAAATAGGTACCTGGACCATTAAAACACTACTAAGACCTGGGACGACCCAAGCAACGAAAAGGCTAACGATTAAGGAAAATAATATAAAGCAGAAGTCAAATAAAACAAAAAATACATACGCAATAGAAGAACTAAAAATGAAAAACACAATTAAAATACCACCACCAGCAGAAAGGATAATACGAAGATTGAGAAACCTACAAATATATAAAAACGATGTTGGCAAACTAATTATAGATAAACAAGGACCGAAATTGAAGATGACAAAACCCATGAAAAAAGAAAATAAAAACAGGGAGGAAAACAAACAAAATACATTTTTAATAAACGCTAAAACAGCAACACTCATGGGTTGCTGGAATGTAAGAACGATGTATGCCTGTGGAAAAACAACCCAAATTGTACAGCAAATGATCAAATATAAATTGCAGATACTAGGGCTCAGTGAGGTGAGATGGCTAGGAAGCGGGGAAGTAGTAACAGAGGGAGGGATAACAATTCTTTTCTCAGGTAAAAGCGGAAACGATGCCACACATCAACAGGGTGTCGCATTCATGGTAAGCAAAGAAGCCAAATAAGCTCTACTACAATGGGAGACGCATTCGGAGAGAATAATTACGGCGAGATTTAACGCTCAATTTTTCAAAATATCAATTATAAATATCTACTCGCCAACTGACACCACAAACATCGCAGAAAAGGAAGAATTTTATGAAGAATTACAAGCAATACATGATAAAATAAGCCACAGACACAAACGAGATATCATTATTCTCATGGGAGACATAAACGCTAAAATTGGAACAGAAAATGAGGGAAGAGATGATATAATGGGAAAAGAAGGATTAGGCAAAATTAATGAAAACGGTAAATTGTTTCTAGACTTCTGCAATACAAATAATCTAGTGATAGGAGGAAGCATATTTCGGCACAAACAAATCCACAAAGTCACTTGGGTGCGGCCGGGGGGATTCCCTCAAAACCAGTTAGACCACATAACAATCAACAAACGATTTAGAAATAGCTTATTAGATGTAAGAGCGATGCGAGGTGCGGATATAGGTTCCGATCACTTTTTAGTAAGAGCTAAAATAAAAATTAAAATCAAGGCAAATGACCAAATAAAACAGAAGAGAATAAAATATAATACTCAATTATTGAAAATAGGAAATATAGAAGAAGATTATAATAGGAAACTGGAAGAAAGAATTAGTCAAGAATTATGCGACCAGAATTTAAACATACAAGAAATGTGGAAATGTTATAAAAATATATTAAACAGAACAGCAAAAGAAACAATTGGAATGAAGAAACGAAAAGACAAACCATGGATTACGAGAGATACAAAGAAACTAATAGAAGAAAGAAATAAAATAAAACAGAAAATGCTAGCAGCAAAAACAGAAAACAAGAAAACTGAATTAGAACAAAACTATAGTAGACTAAACAAACAGGTAAACAAAAGCGCAAAAAATGACAAGAAGAAACAGCAAGAAGAGTTGCTAATGGAAGCAGAGACAGTAGCAGTGAAACATGACATGAAAACTCTATACAATACAACAAGGAAAATGGCAAATGGCAGAACGATATCAACAAACAACATTAAAGATAGGAAAGGAGTAGTACTCAAAGTGCAAGAAGATAGTATCAATAAATGGATTGAATACTTTAAAGAAATTTATACTAAAGATGGAGTAAACAGAAAAAATGATCACCCCGGAAACAAGGAAATAGTAAGAGAAGAATTAAACATAAATATAAATGCGATTTCAAATAAAGAGATAGAAAATGCAATAAAACTACTGAAAGCAGATAAAGCATCGGGATTAGATGACATACCAGGTGAGCTACTTAAAACAGGCAAATATCAATTTCTTACATCAACTGTTAAACAAAATATGGGAGGAGGAAGAAATTCCCGAAGAATGGTCAGTAGGACTAATAATCAAAATACCGAAAAAGGGGGACAGAACTAATTGTAGTAATTGGAGAGCTATAACCATCCTAAGTACAACGAGCAAATTACTGACAAGAATTATACTGGAAAGACTGAAGGAAGAGATCATGGCGAAGCTTAGAGATAACCAAGCAGATTTCAGACCATGGAAAGCATGTATAGACCATATAACCACATTAAGAATTATAATAGACGAAAGCAATGAATGGCAGAAGGATTTATTCTTTGTATTTATAGACTTTACCAAAGCTTTCGACAAAATAGACAGAAACATGATGTGGGAAATCCTAAAGGAATATGGAATACCTAGCAAAATTATCAATAGTAATATAACAAGGGCGAGACATACTTACCGATAATTTTGCACACGCCAAAGGTCGAGTGCTGGTTGCAATGAAAACTGTCCCGAGGGCTTGCCCGAGGGCAGTTTTCTAAAGGCAACCAGCACGATGACTCTTGGCAAGGACAAAATTATATGTAAGTGTGTCGCCCGCGTTTATATTTTGAAGATTATTACACAAAACCCGTATACGAATTATGATTTAAAATTGATCTAATAATGCAAAAAAACTCATATTGCTTGTTTCTTGAATATCTATTTCTAATTATGACACTATCTACGGGGTCGATAATCAGCCCTAGGGCGCTTATCGCTTTGATAATCATCCCTAGGGAGCTTATCAGGTAATCAGTTCGGGATTGGGCGATTTTCAAAAAATGCATGGTTCTCATTGGATGATATCAGTCATGCGACAGTTGTGTGTAATAATCAGAATGATCAAAATACTATACGAAAATTATCGGGCGTGTATAATGCACAATGGAACGATTTCAGAGAGCATTAAAATCGAAACCGGAGTCAAGCAAGGGTGTATATTGTCCCCCCTTCTGTTTCTAATAGTAGTAGATTGGATAATGGTCAAATCTGAGGATAACAAAAGAGGGCTGACATGGAGGTTCAACAAAAAACTTGAAGATCTTGAGTATGCAGACGATGTCTGTTTAATAACAGAAAATAGCGAACACTTACAGAGCAAAGTAAACTTAGTACAGCAAAATGCAGCTAAAACAGGCCTAAATATAAATATAAACAAGACAAATACCCTGACCACAACCGGAAATGATAGAAGCCAGCTACTGGTACTGAACGGAGAAAAGATTCAAAACGTACAAAGGTTCAACTACCTGGGAAGTATATTAGAAGGAACAAAGGGCTGTCAAGCAGACATAAAATTTAGAATCGGCAAAGCACAAGCCGCGTTCAGGACACTGCAAAAAACTTGGACCTCAAATGAATTGTCAAGAAATACGAAGATCCGAATTTTCAATTCAAATATAGTCAGTGTACTTCTGTATGGGTCCGAATCTTGGGCACTAAACGAGAAACAAACAAAGGAAATTCAAATATACGTAAACAAATGCTTGCGAAAAATATTGAAAATATACTGGCCAGAGGTAATTTCCAACTCTGAGCTGTGGAATATCACAGGTCAAGAACCCATCCATATAAATATTAAGAGACGCCGATGGAATTGGATTGGGCATACTTTATGAAAGCCTAACTCGGATATAACAAGACAAGCGCTAGAATACACGGTTAAGGGAAGAAGGAAGAAGGGCAGACCCAATTTGACATGGAAAAGAAATGTATTAAAAGAATGCAAGGAGATGAAAGTAACCTGGAATGAAGTCAAACAAAAAGCAAAAGATAAAGACACTTGGAAAATCTTTGTGGATTCAATGTGCGCAAACAGTGATAAAACAACTGAAGAAAATTCAAGATTAACCACTCAACAAATTAGTTGAAGTTAAATTTACGTGAACAGTGCTACGTTAAAAGCAATCAAAGTTATACAAAGTGATACAAAGAAATTAAATTAAAGTGGAAGCAAAGTGAATAGTAAAGGTTGTGCATTAGTGCAAGACCGACAACCTTGTACTAATTATTCAAACTGTCTCGAAACGCCGATGGCGACCTATAGTTCTGCGGGACTGAAAGGATTGATGATGATGTAAACATATGAACAGAAAAAAATGTTTTCCTTGATCTTACAAGTGATACATATAGCAACTGTATGTCTCTGCCCAGGTGAAACAAAGCAAATATTTCATATCCCCTATCCCCATTTTTGGTCAGGAATCTCCATTTACAGCATTTCGTAGAATAACTTCATCGTATCATCATATAAGGAAGTTGACAAATAAAGGCAATCTTTTACATTTTAATATCTTCAGCGTTGTTAGAAGGAGCAACTAATTTACCAATAAAGTTGGCTACGTACTCAATTTCAGTTTACATAAAACAGTGGCTAATTGTGTGATCTACTTGTTAAGAACTATGATTAAGTTTATTTTCAAATTTTAAGCATTATGGTCTTTTGTTGGCTTGTTTTGTTTACTTACAATAATTTATAAATATCAATTTTTTTATTTCAGCTGCTCATTGTGTTCGTCTAGAAAAAGTCTACACCGTAACAAAGGAGAACATAATCTTGGTTTTGGGTAAGCACAACATCCGCACTTGGGCTGTCCGGTCGGAGATCCGTGATGTTAAGGAAATTTACTTGCACCCGCAGTACATTCGGCCATCAGATGCTGACATCGCTGTCCTGGTCATGTACAAATCCGTGGAGTTCACGCGCTTCATTAAGCCCATCTGTTTGGTAACCGAGGAAGATGTGACCACCAAAATATACGGACGTGAAGGAACTGTAGTTGGCTGGGGAAGGGATGAATTAGACAATCCGTATGTGCCAGAACCGAAACATCTCACTATGCCTGTGGTTTCCCAGGAACAGTGCCTGAGGTCGGACGATCGGTTTCTTAAGCTGACATCGAACAGGACATTTTGTGCAGGTAAGTTTGTTGATTGTTAGAGACACCGTTTGTTATGTTGCGGTATCATAACAATGGTAACAACTTTCACATACATACTGCAAATGATCTAATGCATTATTACATAACATTCCGAAATGTGCACAGAGTTAAGAACGTTTTTCACCAATGCGAATACCGCTATCGCTGTTTGAATGCTTTTTCCCAGTGTGAAATGTATTTTGAAATTAACTTTAAACTGGCAAAGAAACTAATATCAGAATTTCGAAGGTATTTAACTGTATTTACAATATTTGATATCGATAATAGACATACATTTGCAAAATTAGTTTATTTGTTAGCAAAAACAAATGTCGGCAGGCAAGTTAGATTCTATATTACTTAGAACAAATTATGAGATTCTCAGTGGCTCTATTGTGATGTTAAAATTATCTATTTCTTCTTCATAGTATTACAACATGAATAAGTTGAATAACTGTTGTATAAGCAATACGTAAATTTTAATTTTTTGCAGGTGCCCGAAATGGGGCTGGGCCCTGCACAGGTGACAGCGGTGGAGGGTTCTTCGTGCGAGAGAACGGCAAATGGACACTTCGTGGACTCGTTTCGGCCGCACTTACGGATTTAGAGACGCATTCATGCGACGTCAAGAACTACATGGTGTTCGCCGATGTGGCCAAATACATGCCGTGGGTTATGCGCATTTTGTCTAAGTAACTTAGAATTTTGTACACACCAACTTCAAATATGCGAACACGATTAAGTTTTAGTTAGAAAATTAGCTATTAATCTAAACACTACGTTAATAATGTACAGTTGAAAATTGTGGTGTAATTTTTATGTTAGTTGTTATGTAGTTTAATAATTTAGACGAACTGACGTAGATCAGAAACATGTATAGGTAAATAAGTAAAATAGGGCCACCAGGAAGAAGACTGTTTTCAGTTATACTTTAAAACAGGACTTTTCGTAAAAAGCGTTTATGTTGTTTTATAATTTGTTGTCAATCGGTTTTGAAACACGTTTGGTATTTCAGTTCAACAGTGACTACAAAATTTTCTTGATATAAAATTAAATCAGGTCTTCCTGCAGTAAAACCTAATTCAATACCGATTGGCAAATAAATTCTGTATTAAATATATTACAATGGTAAGTGTCCTCATTGTTTTAATCATTTTTAAATGTGATAATAAAATTCTTAAACATTGCATATTCTGAACTAGATGATATTTTGTTGAAAATAACAGCGCATTCTTCTAAACTTGAATTTATAGGACTGTAGTATAGTAGGTACTGTTTTGTTTAACATATTTAGCGTTTAATGCTTTAACTGCGTACAGTTTACTATCTACTACTTTTCCGTATGTTAAATATCCTTGTTGTAGACAGATATAACTCGAGTTTTTCAAGTTGATTCATTTTAGAGCCTGCTTTTTGTAAATATATTTTTTGTAACTCAATGATATCGCTAATCTCTATTTTGCTTAAAATTGCAGTAGCTACAGACTTTCCTATACAAATCTATGTCATACAGTATCTAAGAGCAGGAATATTTAGGGCATCGTTTTAAATTAGTTATTATGTCAGAATGTTAATTTCCTTTTCTGCAAAAAATGTAAAATCGACCAATTGAAAACAATTTTTTGCCACTTAGCACATATCCATATCCATTGTAATGCAATCTAACTTATTCTTTTGTGTTATCGTCTATTTGAAACTTGGTTAAAAGAACTTCTTTATTTTAGTCTGTAATACGAAAACCAATAGATGCTTATCTATAAATAGCTATTTTTTGCATACTTTTGGTGTCATAGAGTCCAACAGTGGCAAAGTAAGAGATGCCTGTTAGTAGGCTAGAGCCCGTTTTACATATTCATTTTCTTTCAAAGTATTAGAGCATATGGTTAAGTAGCAAAATGTTTGTTAATGAAGTCTTAATCTCGATAAAATAGTTGTGACTTTTGGCAATTCTATAATTAGAAGATACTATTTTATCAGTGGTAGCGCCACCTTTATCCACTTGTATCTTGACAAATGTTTTCACCATGTCCATGTTGGTGCTCTTTCCGAGACAAGACATCGTGTTACAGTTACCAGAATTTTTGACATTTGTTTAAAAATGGTTTTTATCAATATTTTCTGTGAGGCAAGGAAACTTTCATCTTGACAATTTAAATCACCTGAAGCGAAATTGAACTGACATTTTGTTTCCGTTGTATAAACAATTTTAAAATATAATTTTGCTGCTCATAAACAACTTGAATTTACTTCCTTAGTAATTGTCGCACAGCTTTCATTCTCGCTCTTTTTTAATCGTTGCGAATTAAATAGTTCCATAAAAACTATGACCTAAAGTGTAGATAATCATTCATAACTATGTATAGTTGTGTATTGTATATTTTTAGTAAAATTACTTACCAATTTAAAAAAAAACTTGGATTTCAATGTTCGATTGTTTCAATAAGGTGCGAAGTAATTGAATCGAAAGGAATAGACTACGAAAACGATGTCAAAAAGGGACCAAAGGCGCAACTAGAACCACACCGTAGAAACCATAGTCTCGCAACTCAAATCTCAAAAATCTAGAATGTCCTGAAACAATAAGACACCATTGGCGTAGGGGAAAGGGGGCACATTCGGCATGAGGTTACATTCGGCCACCTCTAATATTTTTAAATTTAGTTAGATTTGGCGCCTAAAATGTATGTGATAAGTGTTGTCCAACCCTACTCTGTCGGTTTGAAGTTGATGGCGTGCTTTGTAACTATTTTCGGATAACTTTGTGAAAAAGTTGTTTCAAGGTAAATATGTCTATTTTTTCTTTTCTTCTGTTGCTATTAAGCATTTTGTGCTATTTGTTTAAATAAATTAGCAAAACAGACACTTAACGGTACTTTTTCAACTAAACACAAGTTGTACAGTTACGGACACCTCAAAGTGCACGGTTTTTTTGTTACTATGGTTATTTTTCCGATTTTTCGGCTTATTAAATGGGGTTTCTCCAGTGGCGTTGCTCGTGATTATAAGAATAGGTACTTATTACTTTTTTAATGTTTGTATTTTAGCAAAGTTTCACAAGTGAACCAAACTATACAATAATATGTAAGTATTTAATAAATATGTATCAGTATTTAATTTGTACTACGCTTTGCAGTTTGTTTCGCATAGAGTTGACCAATGTTTCCATATTGTATCCTTCTTTCAGTTCCTTCCAAGCATTTCTTATTCTTTCCCATAATTAATCGGTTTCGTTTGGTGCAAAATCCCCGGTATAGATTTTTTGTAGTTAAATAGCCCCAAACCAAAGATGCTCTTTGCCCAAACATTTTCCATGGGATTCAAGTCCGGACTTCTTGCAGGCCATGGTAATAAATTGATATTATTCTCATCAAACCATCAATGAACAACCTTTGCTGTATGCACAGGACAGTTATCCTGTGAAAATAATGTTATCAATTACGTTAACATAAACAAAATTAATTAATTAGGTAATATATTGCCTGTTGAAAAGTAAATTGATTAGGAAAGACCTCTCTTACAGATGGCAGCATCACATTTTGCAAAATGTTGCGATCATTTTCAGCATTCAGTCGACCATTAATTCTATAGCATGCCCAAGATCCGTGAGCATTGATCCATCCCCATACGTTTACAGAGAATCATTCACTACTCCTTAACGGTTTGAACATAATATTGCTCCTCAAATATTGAATTTTGTGGTCTACACACCCTTAATCGTCAATTGGTAAATGATTGAAATACCCTTTCACCTGAGAAAACAGTCGTGTTCCAAAAGTCGTCGATCTCATTCAAATAGTCAGTTGCAAATTGTACTCTTCATTTTTTGTTCTCTGGTGCTAAAAAAACTTTTCATGCAGAAGTCTTTGCTGCCAACGATTTTTAATTTTGAAAGTGCAGCTCTTGCTCACATGCAAATCTGTTGCGACTCGACTCAGCGACCAGTTCTCTTCCAGTTTTGTAATAAATAGCTCGCATTTTCTCTGCTTCTGACAAATGTCTGGGAATTTTCCGAGTTTTCAGTTCTATGACAGTTGATGACAAACACAAAGCAACCACTAATAGAGAAGTTTCTTAAATGTACCTGTCAAATAATTGTTAGGGACTGGCCCACCCGTCGGAGGACGCTATAGTCGCCACTCGGCAAGGTTGTGAACCAAACTATAATTAATGATGGGTCGGTATGTGAAGAAGTGTTGTTTCAAATTGTGCCGATTTAGTGTAGGAGACACAAATTTCCCAAAGGCATAAAAACATACTAATAGAAACGTTTTCTGAATGCATCCGTCAAATCAAATAATTGTTAGAGATTGGCCCACCCGTCAGGAGGCGCTGGTGTCACCTGGCCGCTATAGCCCCTCTATTTACAAATAGTAGCGACAACCTTTGATGTTGCCGCTGGGGCAAAATCACGTTGGTATCCCTTAAGTCCCTAGCATATTTAAAAATTGTCACTTATAATACCATGAGTAGTCAAAGTTATGTCGACTATTTTTGTGGTGGTGTCACGAATGTCCATTGCGATCTGGTACGATTAGGACGAGTGCGCTAGCACGAGTCCTAATCCCAAGCGCAATGGACATGAGTAGTGATACCACCGCAAAAATAATCTACTTAACTTTGACTAAGAATGGTATTCGAGGGACTATTTAATGAACCAAACTACCTTTTTCAAATTAGTTTTCAGTAAATCTAGCAACAAACTACGCAATTTCTATAGTAACAGAACACTAATGTCGACTTTTTCTAATAAAAATCGCATTTTTTAAAAATAGTCAACAGTAATATCCCAAGTGCATTAAAATAGCCGATTAAATTTAGACGTTTTGTGTCAGAATGTTTTGCTAAGAAATTTGTCAAGTAAATTTGCCGCTCAACAAGAATCCCGAGTGCGCAGCACGAGGGATTTTGAAGCGGAAAATTTACGAGATAAATTTCTTCAGAGCAAAACATTCTGACAGAAAATCGTAAAAATTTATTCAGGCTAGTTTACATGCACGCGGGATGTTCGGAGTGATTATTTCCTGAATAAATAGATAAAATTCAGTTGGTGAAGCACCTTTAATAATCATGTTAAAATTATGCACAAGCGATTAAATTTTGACATAAATTTAACCGCGGTTAAATTTTGACGTTTGAATTTTAGTCATTATTAAAATGACAAAAACCATGGTGATTAAGCATTATTATGAATATGAAGGAAATAATCAAGGGTAATACCACAAGCAGTGGATATATTTTTGACAAATATTTTGTCGTTTCCATGTAAATTATTGCGTTTAAATTTCACGATACTAAATCACATCAAAAATGTTACGAGCCGAAGGCGAGTGACATTTAAATGTGATTTTGTTGAGTGAAATTTGTAATAATTTCTATGGAAATGGCAAAATATTTAAAAAAAATATATCCACTTCGAGTGGTATTTGGGACGACTATTTAACAATATTAATACATAACGATTAACTTTATTGAAAAATAATCCAACAATTAATATAATTATTCATTCTCAATTAAATTCAGCGGAATACTTCGAAAACACAGCATTTTAAAGTTTTTAAAACAAGCCACACAGTTTGTTGGGGTTTAGTGTTACGTAACCTAGCGATATCACTAAGGACAGAACATCGTTGCTAGACGATACTTCGCAACAAGGCTATTTATTTTTTGAGTATGTACATTGTTTAGTGGATATTTTGCATGGTGCCCAATATTCAGTGATATACTGCTGTTATTGGTTGAAAAAAGCAAATGTCTGAAATGTGATTGGCTTATATGTTATAGTGTTGAATAGTCACTTGAATACCTTCTAGGAAGATATATCCACTGATATTTTTTTGATTGGTCAAGAAACGTCAGAATTCTGGATTTTCATTGGTCACTTTTTGACAGATGACAGGTGAATTGAATAGTCAAGGAAGTTGTATAATTAATTAAAATGTGACATTGACATTTGTCGTGATTTTATTCATTTTGCTCTTCCGGGGCAAATTCTAAGTCGAGGACGTGGAAATGCCACTGTGTTGTGTCGATAAGTGTAAAAATAGTGGCAGAAAAGGATTTCAGGTACTCAGATCAGTTATTTTTCACTGTTTACACTGAAATTTACAGTTTAGTAACTTTTTGTATTTTCATGTTTGCATCAGGTTTGCCCCAGGATGTCGCTACTATTTAAAATAGAGGGGCTATACTGGCCGCTATAGCCCCTATATTTACATATAGTAGCGACAACGATTGATGTTGCCGCTGGGGCAAAATCACGTTGGTATCCCTTCAGCATATTTAAAAATCGCCTAGGAAGTTGCATAATTAAATTAAAATGTGACATTGACAGTTGTCGTGTTTTTATTCATTTTTCTCTTCCGGGGCTAATTTGAAGTCGAGGACGTGGAAATGCTAGGGTGTTGTGTCAATAAGTGTAAAAATAGTGGCAGAAAAGGATTTCAGGTATTCAGATCTGTTATTTTTTCACTGTTTACACTGAAATTTACCGTTTAGTAACTTTTTGTATTTTCATGTTTGCATCAGGTTTGCCCCATGATGTCGCTACTATTTGTAATAGAGGGGCTATACTGGCCGCTTTGTGAAAAGTGCGTAAATAGTAAACTCATACGTCAAACTGACACCGACAAATCATTTAAAATCCGAGAAAAGCAGTTTGAACTAAAGTAAATTGTTGAAATTGAGCACGACTATTGTACGTAAGATTGACAATACTTAATAAACAATATTGCTATTTGAATTACTTAAAATATATTGGTTATTCGCAAATATTTTGTTTGCATTTTCCATAATTATTGTAAACTCCAGAACCTATAAAGATTTTGCATATTCCGATTTATGCGGTTCAAAACTTTAAAATCAAGATTCTGATGAAGGCAAATTATGTATATTTTTGAAATGGCCGAAACTGCCCCCGTGTGAGGGCACATTCGGCCAGTAGAGGTGTTTTTTTTAATTGTCATACCTTTTTTTAATACAGGGTGTCCCAAAAATAATGGTACACCCATTAGTCATAGATTCCTTACGTCATAATAAATCGATTAAACCCAATACCTTAGTACAAAGTTCCTTCAGTAAGAAGTTATAGGGCCTTGAAGTTCAATTTTTTATTTTTTGTTTTTTGTTAATTTCCAGAAATGTAGAGATAACGATTTGAATTTTGGTGTACATGCTTACTATGATATACTGCACTAATACGAAAATTTCATAAACTAAACTAGACTAAGGGGCACTTTACTTATCTTTCAAAACTTTTTTTAGCTCTGACTTCATTATCTGTAACTTTTTTTGAAATTTTAGGTTATTATCTGAAAGAGAATTAAAATGCACAAAAATAATGTACTCTTAGTTCATGAGTGTAAAAGCAACCGTTTGCCTTTTGGGTTTTGGTTGTCATTAAGACGTGCAATTATCACGTAGCCATGATCACAAACAATGGGTAATGATTGTAATCTAGTAAACAACAATAAGAAATCAATTAATGACGTTGGGGACATCAGTTTTTTGTTTTTGTGCTTACTAAAATGCTGCGACATAAAGAACCTTTCAGCATTGGAGAATTCGTTATGTAGCGGGATTCTCTTAAACATAAAAGAACAAAATTCTTATGTGACTAATGTCATTAATTGATTTATCATTGTTTTTTACTAGATGACCATTGTTTTTGTGATCATGGTTACTTGATAATTACACGTCTTAATGACAACCAAAAACCTTTGATGGGCATTTTAAGGTAAACTGTTGCTTTTAGGCTTAAGTACTAAGAGTACATTATTTTTGCGCTTTTTAATTCTCTTTCAGATAATAACCTAAAATTTCAGAAACAGTTAGAGATAACGAAATTAGAGCTAAAAAAGTTATGAAAGATAGGTAAACTGACTCTTACAGTCAAGTCTAAATTATTTAAAAAATTTAATTATTGCAGTACATAATAGTAAGCATGTATACCAAAATTTAAATCAATATCTCTACATTTTTGTAAATTAACAAAAAAATAAAATGTAAAAAATTGTACTTCTAGGCCCTATAACTTCTTACTGAAGGGACTTTGTAGTAAGGTATATTAGGTTTAATCGATATATTATAACGTAAGAAATTTATGACTAATCGCTGTCCCATTATTTTTGGGACACCCTGTATAAATTTTATTAACTGATTGTAGACGTTCTTCTTTTTATATATGATTATCTGTGGATTTTCTAAATAACTTTCTAAATTTTATTAATAATGTTTGTTTTGTACTTAACAAATTAATTTTAATTTTGTTATATACTTTATACTCCCCACACTATATGTATATATTAGGAAGCTTGTATCGGCACTGCCGCCTACTTTCAATAAATAATAATAATAATAATAATAGGACACTTATCTCGTGGCGTATACAACATATATCACATTTATCACATATAATCTCATAAGAGCATTAATTCTTTCCGGAAATTTTTATGAGTGCGTTCCAACAACGTTGTATTAATTTGCCCGAGCGGGACGCGAGGGCAAATTAGGACGTTGTTGAATGCACGAAAAATAATTTCCGGATATGAATTAATGCTCGAATGCAGATTCTGTAAGAAAATCGTAACGACACAAACCCTAAAAAGAAGTAATGTCTACCTACGAAAAATTTCCAAGAAATTTTGTTGTTGTCTTGGTTACGGCTCGTGAACTTAATTTTTCTATTGGTCATTAATGAGTGTCGTACGATTTTCACAGAAATTTTATATATAAACTGATAATTATCAATAACTCATGCGAAATACTATAAAAGCCACTTGTGGCCGAATGTGCCCCCCTTTTCTATACAGATGCAAAGCGTCTTTGGGGAAAACTTACTTCAGATGTAAATCGTCTTAGAGATTGATCTCCAGTCCCAAGTAAAGTAATAAGGAGATACTGATTTATAAAAAATCATCTAAAATGAGATGAAAATGCGTAAAAACAAAATGTGGCGTGTGATCTACCAAATTATGTTTTCCCATAGTTCATGTAACTAACCAACAACAGGAATAGAGAAAGAAACAAATATACAGCAAACACTATTACAAATCCGTCATAAAGGGCGTGTTGCAAGATCTGCGAAAATGTCAATGCTTTGTTTTTACGGGCTCAGGCCGGAAGTCGTTCAATTGAAACCGATAAGTCAAAACTGCTGGCCAATAAACGGTTTCACTATCACAGTGAGAGGAAGTAATCAACAGTAATTACATAAGTGATGATATTTTTTTGATAATTTTAACTAGATTCACGAATCTGTAGGATTTCTTATAGCAACAAAGATGAGTGCTAATCTAGTTAAAATTATAACATGAGTACTTTAGGGTTGTTTTAAATTTAAATTGTAGGATAGAATGATACATATAGATAAAGATTTTGCATTTTATGCTTTAGCTGATATTCATTCGGTAAATCTTCTGAGAATAATAACACAGCGGTCATTACGGTTCTCGAAGTAGATTTCTGACAAGATAAGATAAGCTGCTTTGAATGGGGATGATTATATTTTCTGCACTGACAGGTTTAAATTTATGAAGTTGTGTACATTGCATAAAATAAATGAAATTGGAGCTCAAATAAATTCTGCTTAAAATTATTCATGTGGTTTTCATCTGTTGAAAAAATTGTTTGCAACTAAGTTTTTAGTTTTCTTAATATCAGAGGACTAATCACAACCTGTCAACATGGATTCAGAGAGAAATTTTCTACAGAAACTGCTAGTACCGAGTTTGTACAACATATTTACAACTCTACTGATAAAAATGAATTTACTGCTGAAATCTTTTTCGATTTATCCCCTGCATTTGATGTTGTAGATCCAGCTTTTGTTGCTGACAAAATGAATGCACTCAGCTTAAGGGGCTCTCTGAATAAATGGTTGGTGTCATTCAGGGGCGTATCCAGCTCAAAACGGAAGGGAGGGCAACTTTCTGAATTCAACCTCTTTCATGGGAGAGGAGGGTCTATGAGGAGGGGGTCCAGGGGGGGGGAGGTGCCATGCAATAATACACAATTAACAAAAAGAAGAACAGTCAACACCATTCTTAAAAAAATAGTTTTTGAACAATAGTTTGCGAGGATTAGATTCAAACTACAGCTTCCACTAATTGCTCCTTGTTTGCGAAAACACATGGACGATAATACTTAGCATGGCAAACCCATTTAACCTATTTGCACCAATAGTGCTTCTTAGCGATGTTCTTATTTGGCAAGGGAGCTAAATGAACGCTCTATAGAGGCGCTTTCCTTTCATCCATAGGAGCAGCTCGGAGCAGCTCCAAACTCTCGCGCACCTCGTTCTTTTCACAAGGGCATTTAACCTCGGAGTCGCTCTCGGTTTATTTCCCCTTTCCTCTCAAGGACCAGCTCGTTGGCCGGGGCGCGAAACCACAGCCAGCCACCATGGGATACTTTTAATTTTTAAAAGGCGCAAAAGCGAAATCATTTGAGGTTAGGTGCAACTTCTCCCTGGTTTTAAGTGTTTGTGCTAAATTTTTTGAAGAAATAATGTCATTAAAAAATTTACAACTTTTTGATGCATTAAATAATAAAACGTATAATGTACAAGTTAGTGTTGAAGATCACGATAGAGCATTAAAAGGTGGGTACCTACCTAGTTTTTAGAAAACCTAACCTAGTAAAAATTTTAATTTCTTATTATTGTCTTGCGATAAAATTTTCGCATAGTCTTTGCATTTCCATGCGAAATGTACAGCTAGTCGGAAGCATGATGATGGCCAAGCAAAAATGACTGACATTGTAGTGGCGCAACTGAGAGGTGGAGAACATGATGAAACAGTAGTAATAGAAAATACTGATATTGAATTCATGAAGCCACAACAGACTGGCGAAGAAGCCTATCAACATGAAAATGTGAAAACAGTATACACACGGAGGTACGATCAAGTCACGGAGTTAATAAGATCGATGACCAACCACTATGAAGATTTGGGACATCCGAAAAAAAGGAAGCATGTTTACGAAAACATAGTAAACGATCTTGCTAGTCTTGGGTACGAAGTTAATACAATAATGGTCCGGAATAAATGGAAGAGTTTGGTAAAAAGCTACAAAAATGTCAAAAACAATGAACACGAACAGGGACTGCACCATCCCGTTTTAATTTTTTTGATGCAATGGATGAGTTATTAGGTAGTAAACCAAGCAATTCGTGCGATCATTCGATAAACTCGCAAGATTTTAATTTGGAGAGCAGTGTCGACACGAACACATCCATGACTGAAGAATCTGTGAGCAATAATATAAATAACCCTGAAAGGGAATGTCTATTAGGAGGAACTCCTATGAAAAGGAGCGAAATGAAACCTGTGAGAGTCACTGAGAAAAGACTGAAAAGGGAGTACATACTAGCCAAAAATGAAGAGTACGAGAAAAGCCAAAAACGACACGAAAAAAAATGCAGATGGAGAAGGAGAAGATCGATATTGAAGAAGAGTATTTTCGAATGCAAAGTGCGATAAAACACTAAATTGTATTTAATTATAGGTATTTGTTCCTTATTTAACGTATGTTCATATCTCAAAGAATTAATTCAGATATTAATTTAATTATGCTAAGAAAGTTTGTTTTTGAAATGATGGATTCAATTGAAATAAAGCCTTCATCTTTGCGCATGAACAGAACTTTTAGCTATAGGAATGTTAATTTTGCTGTAATTGTTAGGATTTTGAATTTGTTAAATTTTATATAACTACGTTAGTTATTAATTTTTCAGTATACTATAAGTTCTTAAAGTGTTGCAATATTTTTGGTTATAATAAAAAATGAAAATGAATTTCAGCGAGTTTTTGTTACTGTTCAGCACAGAAGAAATAAGAGAAATAAAATCCATTTTACGCAATAGAATGTGCGTATGTTATGTTAAAATATACAAAAAGAGGTCTTACATTAAAAAAGTAATTAAATAACAAATCATTTCAAATTAAACATTTCATTAAACACTTGTTGTTGCCTATTCCTTCGTTGGGCTATATTTATATTTAAATTTGTTTCAAAAAGCACATGTTCTGGTTGGTTGTAATCTTCTGAGTCTGCTTCTATTAAGTCATTTTCATCAATACAAATGTTAATGATAGGTTCTTCCGGGTTATGCCGTGGTCGTCGATTTGAACTTGACGTTTCGCTGCTCATGCTGTCAGCTTGAGCAGCAAAACGTCAAGTTCAAATCGACGACCACGGCATAACCCGGAAAAACATATCATTATGGACAACGGCCGTGAAAGCCTGCATTCGACTAATACAGATGTTGTGTAATACCCAACCTGCCATAATGACTTCTGTACATAGATACATGTCTATATTATCTAATTTTCTGAGTCTTCTAATTCGCCCTTTCAATAATGCAAATGCATTTTCAACGACAACACTGGTTGATAAAACTCTATAATTAAAGGTTTTGCGTTCTCTCGTTAATTCTCCATAATTTTTGAAGGGCGTCACTAACCAATGCAAATTTGGGTAAGCTGAATCTCCTAGTATAAAATTATTCCCTACAAAATTTCGGTTTTTGATCATATTAGCGTAAAAGCCTAGCATCATGCATAGATCCTGCCTCGCCGCAAAAAATATCTAAATTTTTTTATTGTGGTCGACAATCCCTTGCAAAAGAAGCTATGATAGCCTTTTCTATTTATATAGGCATCCTGGTTATTTGCAGGTTTAGGAATTTCTATGTGGCTACCATCAATAGCTCCCACAGTAGTAGTAGTAGTAGTAGTAGTAGTTGTGGGGAGACCGAAGTCTAGCAAGTAGGCCACCATAGGCCCTTTTTGCCAACCCCATGCCATCCCCTCAACCGTCTTCATTATCGTCCTCTTCGATGGGCTCTTCTCCCTGCTTAAACCTTCCTGATTTTTTAATAAAAATCAGAATTTCGGCCCAGGATAGGGAGTTCAACTCTTCCATTCGAAGCGTAGGTGCTCCAAAGGTTCTATACCTCAGTCGCTGGTACGCTTCGCATTCTCCCAAGTAGTGAAAGGACGTTTCCTCGTCCCTCCCACATCTTGGGCAGATGGGATCTTCCTCTACTCCTATCAGTGTTAGGTGTCTCTTTAGTTTACAGTGGCCTGTCACGATCCCTATCAAAAGATTTGTGGTTCTTCGGCTCCTTCCCATTAGCCAGACCGATTTCTTTGAATCAAATCCCGCTATGTGGTACTTTTCCTGACGACAGCCCCTGCATCCTTTCCACTTTTCCTCGCTGGTCTTGTAGGCCCACCCGGTTAGGGCTGCTGAGACCTGCTGCCTTGTTATACCCAAAAAAGGTTCCGGTCCAAAACAAGTTTCCCCGGCTCCGAGTTTGGCTAGTTCGTCCGCCTTCTCGTTGCCTTGAACCCCCGTATGTCCCGGGACCCAGATGAGCTCGACGTCCTTTTCCCTTGCCAATTCAGCTAAAGCATCTCCACATTCCTGGAAAAGAGCTGATCTTGTCCTGGCTGAGAAGATTGCCTTTAGTGCGGCTTGGCTGTCGAAGCAAATATAAATTTTTTGCTCTGGGGATATCCTAACCTCGTTCCTTGTTGCCACCGATAGGATGGCATAAACTTCTGCTTGGAATACCGTGGTGAATCTTCCTAAAGCATAGCTTTCTTGCACCCCCCGGCCTTCCATATAAATTCCTGCTCCAGAGGATTGCCTTTCCGCTACTCGAGAACCATCCGTGTAGCATATCAAGGCATTCGACTGAAGCTTAACCCTTTTTTGCTCCCACTGTTCCCTTGTTGGGATAGTGAGAGAGTATCCTTTTTCTAACCTTAGCCGGTCCTCTGCTTCGGTTACCCTGTAGGCTGATAGAGGTATTTCTCTAGCAGCCATGTCGGCGATCCTAGCATGGCCCGTGCGAACTCCCTGGTCATTACATAGCCCCGTATCACGCATTCTGAGGTGGGTAGCCATGGCCTCTCTCTTTATCCAAGTGTCGAGGCCCGGGAGTCCCAATATTACCTCCAGTGCGGCTGTTGGGGTTGTCCTCATTGCCCCTGTAATTCCGAGACAGGCTAGTCGTTGGACCTTTGCCAATCTTACGGAAATACTGGGGCGCTCTACACTAGGCCACCAGACCACTGAGCCGTACTGAACTCTTGGCCTTACTACCAATGTGTAGAGCCAGTGCAGAATATTGGGGTTTATTCCCCAGTTCTTGCCTATAACTCTGCGCAACTGCCATAAGGTCGTTGTCGACTTCTTCACCGTCCTGTCGACATGCGACCTCCAACTTAATTTGCTGTCGAGGATTACCCCCAGGTACTTGACCTCTTGCACTAATGCAAGTGGTCTTCCGTACATAATGGGTATCCTCAGACCCTGAAGTTTTCGTCTTTTTGTGAAGAGAATGATCTCAGTTTTTAGTGGGTTTACCGACAGACCTTTCTCTTCACACCATCTTTCAATAATCCTGCAAGCTACCTGCATTCTATCGCAAACGACGTTTAGGAACCTGCCAGTAACAAGTACCAGTCCATCGTCTGCGTATGCTTGTGCATAGAAGCCCTCTTCCGTTAGGCATCCCAGTAGACCGTCCATTATAAGACACCACAGGTGAGGTGAGAGGCAACTGCCTTGCGGGCAACCTCCCGTCACCCTGGCCCTCACTGAACAGTCCCCTAGGTTTGCCGTCACGGTTCTTTGCTCCAGTGCTGTTCTCACCCAACTGACCAGAACAGGAGGGGTTTCCCTGGCTTGTAAGGCTTGACATATTGTAGCCGTTCTTGCCTTGTCAAATACGCCTTCAATGTCAAAAAGTACTGCGAGGGCCATTTCCTTATAGTGTAGTGCCCTTTCGACCTTGTGCACGACAGCGTGGAGTGCAGTTTCGGTCGATCTTCCACGTCTGTATGCGTGCTGATTCCTGTGGAATGGGTGTGATCTTATTACCCTTTCCGTTAGATGCCTATCAATGATTCTTTCCAAGATCTTTAAAAGAAAGGATGTAAGACTAATGGGCCTAAATGATTTGGCAGTTGTGTAGTCCTCCCTTCCCGTCTTGGGAATAAAGACCACTCTGGCTGCCTTCCACTGTTCTGGGACCCATCCCATTGCTACGCTGGCCCTATATACCCTTACTATATGTGGAAGAAGGATGTCCAGGCCTTTCTGAAGCAATGCTGGGAAGATTCCATCTGGCCCCGGCGACTTAAAAAGATCAAACTTCTGTACTGCCCATGTGACTGCACCTTCCGTTATAATTCCCTCAGCGAACTGCCAGTTCTCTATAGGAACTGGTTCCTGTTCCGCTATGGGTGCTAATTGGATGGCGCCGTCTCCTAGAAAGTGGACTTCCAGAAGGTGTTGTAAAGACTCCTCTCTGGATGTTGTCCACATCCCATCGACCTTTTTTAACGCTCCTACTGTTTGGCTAGTTTCGCGGCTTAAGATTTTCATCAGTCTAGCAGAGTCTGATACTGAGCTTAACTCTGCACAGTATTTCTGCCAGCTAGATCTTTTTCTGCGCCTTAACTCATTTTTAAACCTATTCTTGGCCATTTTGAAAGTGTCCCATGAGGCCTGTGTCCCTTCTCTGATAGCTCGATTAAAGATTCGCCTGGATTCTTTGCGCAGATCGGCTAGAGTGCCGGTCCACCATGGTACCCTACGAACTCGAGCCTCCCTGAGAGGACAAGCCTCCTCATAAGCTGAGACAATTTTACTTGCCAGTTGCTCTACGTCTTTACTTAATTGTTCTTTTGTGCATATACCTTCCTCTGGTTGGCCTCCTTGGCGAACGAGACTGGAACGATAACTTTCCCAGTCTGTTGCCCTGGGGTTCCGGTAGGGAATTTCCAGAGGCTTGTCGGAATTCATTTCCATTCTGATCATACGATGATCAGATGTCACGATATCGGACGTCACTTTCCAGTTTTCAATATTGATTGAAAAACACCTAGAGGCCACTGTAATGTCAATTACCTCCTTTCGGATGCTATTGACAAAAGTGGGCTCTGTACCTTTGTTCATTATCTCAAGATCCGTGGACGCCAAATATTCTAGTAGGGTTTCGCCCCGAGGGTTAATGTCTGAGCTATCCCACACCGAATGATGTGCATTGGCGTCACATCCGACAATTACCGGAAGACCATTATCTCTCGCAAACGATATTAAGTGTTCGAATTCCTCCGTAGGTATACGCGCGTCATCCGAGGGAAAATACGCGCTTCCTACCACTACCTTATGGTTTCTACCACCTACCTGATACTCCAGAACCGCTGCAGTGAGGTCCTTGGTTCCCAGCTGCGGTAGTGGTACCATGCTGAGATCCCTGGACACCATGATACAGGTCCTGGGTCGATCATTTACTTCCTGGCCAACCACTACATCGTAGTTGGCCATCCTCAAATAGCTCCCACAACGTTGTCAATGCCTTTTCTCTTACGAAAACCACTCTTTATATCTTTCATTGCATTTCCGGTAGGCCATTTTATAATGTTTGCTCTAATTGAAAGTAAAAATTTTTGTACTCTCTTTAAACACCTATGCGCAGAACTGAAAGTGACATTGAATCTATCACAAATTTGTCTAAAAGTTTCCTGATTGCTCAGATACCATAAGGTGATAAGGAAAGCTTTTTCACAAGAATTATTTTCTCTGCCATCAGCTTGAGAAGGAAGAAAGCAGGATCTTTCAAGTAAATCTGAAAAAAAATACCAGTTTAAATTTAATGTTTGTTAATACAATATATATGTTATGTAAAGCATACTTACCTATTTATTACTTTATTTGCAGTTGTGCGAGCCATACGAAAATATAGTTTAAATTCTTCCCTACTATAATTACCAATGACATTCTCAACAAATCTGTTAATTCTGACCAGTTTTTTCGCATAAAGAACAGATCGAACTTGTTGAATCAGAATCAGAAAATGTAGTAGTAAAAGATGGTTTCATCAGTTCCTTAAAAAAAATTATATTAATTTAAGGATATCTATAAGTGGCATAAAACTACCAAACAAAAATTTCTCAAAATAACGTTTTAAGGTTATGTGACAGTTTGTGAAACTTTTGGCGCGCGTTAGATGTGCGCTAAGCCGCCGAATCGCGTTCTATTCACGAGCAGCACCGAGCGACTCGGGCTTCTAGCCGTCGGGGTTTGATGCACGCGAAAGGAAAGCAGCTTAGTACTTGTTGTGCAGGGTTGTGAAAGCAATATCAATAGCGTCTTTCCAAATTGTAAAAAAATGCAAGCAATTTGTCTGCAGAAAATCTGACTTCTAAAGATTATATGATGGAATCCAAGTCAGGAATTATTAGAGATCTCCAAAAGTTAGATGGATTTTCGGCTGAAGGGTTGTTTCTATACTTTTGTCGACCCGTAACGAGAGTGTCGGTTATATCAAAATTCAAATGCTTTGCAATGGCGCCTGATTCCTTCAAAACGGCAGCTGTGACATTCTCCGTATCTTTCCGATGATCTCTTAGCACGTCGAAAGTAGTTTCAATGTGCTGGTTGCCTTTGACTATGTTAAGTATTTTTAATTGAAGTGTATTTGCTACGAATTGCAGTATAGCGGAATACTTCGCAATTAATGGTACTGACACAACAAATTAAGATATGCATGCCACTGCATGCATTTGATATGCATTTTGTCTTGTTGCTTCATTTCCCTGTTCAGCTAATGTCTTTACTGCATCAACAATATAAATGAAGTGACCCTTAAAAACAGGGATGCTAGTGTACTTCTCTGATCATCTTGTTTCACATGATTTAGGAATGTTAACAAATAAGCTTGCGTTATAAAACGGACTCGCGAAAAAATATGATTACCTTCTTGATAAGTTCCATCACAGGTCGAATTTCTGGGATAACGTTTAAGTCGTTCACGAGAAGGTTTAGCTTGTGCGAGGAGCAATAGAAGTACAAGGCTTTTTTGTGCCTTTGCTTCAGAAGCGCCTGCAGACACCTTTCTTTCCTAAACATGGTGGAACATCCGTCGAAGCCTAACCCCAGGCACTCCTCAGGGTCAAGAGTTTTAAGTTTGTCACGAAATCTTCAATGGCTTTGGAATTACTTATGAAATTAAGTCCTTCATGCTCTACAAAGGCTACACATTCTTCTTCGATTTCGTTATATTTTTTTCTATTTAATTTAAAATTTTATCCACATTGGAAGGGGGGGCAGCTGCCGCCCCTTGCCCTCCCCTGGATACGCCCATGGTGTCATTTCTTGAAAATAGGAACTTTATTGTGAAAAACAGTGATGTATACTCCGATGTACATTGTTTAAAATTAGGTACGCCTCAAGGCAGTGTCCTTGGCCCGTTGATTTTTGTTTTGTACATAAATGACCTGCCTGAGCACATCAGTTTTGGCAAAACTTTTATGTATGCGGATGATACAAGTATAATAGTAAGTGACAAAAGATCCTAATATCCTCAGCATAAAAATAAGTCAAATTATTAATGATTTCACACTGTGGTGTACCAAGAACAATTTAATTATAAATATGTCTAAAACCGTTCTTGTCGAGTTTTACCCAAAATTTAAGTAACCCGGACTCCGGGATATTTTAGTTGGTGACAAGAATATAACAAGGGTTACTGACGTCAAATTTCTTGACCTTTGTATACATAATAATTTTGACTGGTGTAGTCATGTAAATGATATGTGCTTAAGACTCAATCGTAAGTTTTTTGCTATTTTAAACTTAAAAAATGATTTTTCAATTACAGCACTTATGTCTACTTACTACGGACTTGTATATCCTATTTTATCATTCCATATTTTGTCATGGGAACAGGCTCAACATTTTAATAGAGTATTTGTTTGTCAAAAAAGAATAATTAGGTTGATTTTTGGCATACAACCTAAAGATTCATGTAGAAGAATATTCAGTAGTTATATCCCTAGTGCATTCTGTATAATTCGAGTATTTCTCTCGAACCCTTCGCGTTCTCGAGAATATTGGAAGACTATTTCTCGAAGAAATGTCATCCTCTGTATACCACACTATTAATTTTTAAAGAGTTTTCAGTTTTATTTCTGAAATTTCTTGTGTACCTAGCTGGTTTGCTTTTTTTCCCGCAAATATTCGATATTGCACTTGTGCAAATAGCCGGGTATTGCACTAGTGCAAAATATTCGCTGTATTCGACTCTGATTGGTTCAAATTTTGAAAATTGTCACGTGACTGAAATTCGGTTTCTAACCTGATATGACCATTCCAAACATATAACTTTCATAACTTTTTTCTCTATCTCTTACGGTTTGGCTGCTGAAACAGCGTCCCGAACACACAAAACAGCGTCCCAGACAAGCCTATTATATATATGGATAATTCATTGTGAAGGTGAAATGTAATCCAGAATATTTTTTGTTATTTCTAAAAATGTTATTTCAGAAAGTGAATAAAAGTTCAAACTCAATAATCTTAGAATTTGCCTCATGTGTCATGTATCCTTATTTACCCGAGGTTTACAATTTCAAGTTGCATGGTTTGTTATCATTATTATATACATATAAAACGGAGTAGTTTATCGAAATAAGTATACTTTTTGCACTTGCGGGACTAAAGTTGGCACTTTAGTCACTTATTTCAGGGACTAAAGTAGCTCATTTTATCTCTAGGGACAGAAGTAATTACTTTAGCCCCTAGGGACTAAAGTAAAAAATGTTACCGTATCTATGGTAATCTATGGTAAATTCGGGGTTAACAGGTTAGGTTTCGCGTCAGTTTTGACATAAACTGACGCAAAACCTCATCTATTAACCTCGAATTTGACATAATTGTGAGCTCTTGTCATAATGACTTACAGTGCCACCAACTTTAAAATTTAGCAAAGGCTACTAATTTTAAAATAATTGTAACTAAAATGTCAATAAATGACGTTTAAAAAAACGGGTTTTCGTTTTAAATCTTCCTGCAACGTGAAAAAAATAGTATATGCAACTCGGAGAGAATGCTATTTTGCTTCAGTGCAATTTCTGACTCTCGGGCTTCGCCCTCGAGTCAGAAATTGTACCTCAGCAAAATAACGCATTTCTCTTCCTCATTGCATAATCTACTATTTTGAAACTAATTTATAATTGCGAAAACTAAACTGGCTCAAGTATCCAATAAACTTTCTAGTAGAAAAATATGTCGACATTGGTTGTGGAGTTCGCTCAATCTAACTTATACCTCAATAAATCAAAGTCATGTTTGCAGTGTTTGCAAATCTTTCATTAGATAAAGCTATATGTAATATTTAAAAATCACTAAACTAAAAATAGCAATATGCTAACGACAACCAAAAACCCTAAATTGAGAGCTTGCTGTGAAAGACAAATGTTGATAATCATTTTTGCATTTACTTTGAGGTCTCTTCTATGCCCGTAAATTAATTGCGTATCTTAAAACCCCCCTGCATACACATGACTTCTTCGACATTCCAATGCAATTAAATTCAAAACTAATCAACCAGTCATTAATTAATATGTTTCCTAGACAACCAATAGTTTAGGAAACAAGTTTGATCGATCCGCAGACGGCAACGTCATGTTCACGAATAAGATAAACACAGCCGCAATGAAGCGGCTAGAAGACACGAATGAAGAGTTTAACAACTTCATGCACAAAGTTACAGAGGTAAATAACATCGTGAAGAAGCTCGCCTCGAAGGACAAATCCACGCAAGAAATTGGACTCTTGGAAGCAGAAAGGTACTGCCTAAATGACGAAAAACAGGTAAGGTACGAAAATATTTGCGAAGATACGGTTAAGCTGAAGATTAAAATGGACAGAACCGTTATTAATGAAAAGGCTTTGAGAAAGGAGGAGGACCCGTCTGGCAACACCATGTCGCAAGGTAAAGAAACAACAAATCCGAACGGCACCTATCATGCGCATGTTTTCAACAGAGGCCTTTATGGAAGAAGTTTCCAAAGATGCAGAGAGGCGTTATCAAGATAAATTGGTAAGGAAAGAAAGGGCGGAGACATTTAAAACGCAGGCGACTAAGGCATTTCGAAGAGGGGAATACGAGAAGGCTTTAATGTTGTATGACAAGGTAAGCTTAATGATTTTAACATTGCTGTGCCAGCTACAATTTTCTGTTTTAGGCGATCGAACAGATAAAAGATAGTTGCATGTTGTACATTAACAGAGCCTTGACCCAAATCAATCTTCAGCGTTACGAGCAAGCAATTGCAGACGCCGAAAAGGCCTTGCTGTGGAATGAGAATTCGTTAAAAGCTCGACTGCTACTGGCGAAAGCTTACTTTTTAAACGGTAATCAGGCGAAATTCAAAAAAGCAGTTGAAGATGCTAAAGAGAAAAATGAAAAACAAATACAGTTTATTGATGGTAAGTTGGTAAATTTTAGTTGTATAATTCGTTTTAATTTACAGAGACCAAATATGTTTTTAGATTACGTCGAGAATTTAACTAGCAGTATCAAGGTGGATCAGTAGATCTATGTGCTTCCTTTTTTTTAAGCGTACCGGTAATATTATATATTTGTTTTATTTGCATATTATACGCTACCAATAAACACATAATGCATCTAAATGGACTTTTCAAGATTTAACAGAGCTGCATGACCAAAGTGGTGGAAACATGCAACAGTAAAAATAAAAAAATAATTACAGTTTCATAGATGAGTCAAAATAATGTTATTTTCCTATACAGATCAGTGGCGGATATTGCGAATATAGGTACAGTCTGTCTGATTTTTACATGATTTAGAGCAGGCTGTGAGAATGCTTTATTTACAAACCAAATTTGACACTTTTCCAAAATTTAAAGTTACAATTTTTGTCACTGTATAATCTGACACTAATGCTGTCGCAATCACATTAATGAATATAAATAGCTATTTATTATACAAGTGTTAAAAATGAATGTTTAGGGCACGAGGCATGAAAATTATGAAACGAAACCGACTGCGTTTCATAACATGTTAAGTGCAATCAGTGTTGGGCAAGTTGCTCTAAAAAAGTAACTAAGTAAGTTAATCAGTTATTCGGCAAAAAATAACTGAAAAAGTTACAGAATTATAAAAGTAACTTGAATAAGTTACTAAGTTACCACAAAGTAACTCGTTATTTTTTAAGTTACCTTTTTTATGAGAGGCTACTAATCTACATGCAATTACTATCTACTTAATATCAACAGAAACACATATTTATAAGCAAATATTCTATAGCGTATAATCTTTGTTACTAGTAAATTAGATTCCAAGTTCTACATTTCTGTCTGATTGCTTATGTATAAAATTTATTGGTTTTTAATAATAACTGCATTTCAAAATTTTTATCAGTTAATTTTGTACGTTTGAAGTGGAGAACGTCTTTTGCAGTGCCGAACAATCGTTCTACTGGAGCACTGGAAGGGAGAGCAGTATTATCTTATTCTAGCTGAAGCCCGCGGCATATGCCGCATTTAAAATGTACGACGAATCTAATAACTTTTGTTGCACTAAAGAAAGTTTTAAAAGCACGCTAGAGATTGGAAATTTTTGGATAGCCTTCAGGCCACTTTCCTACATATTGGATACAGCCGATACTGCTGAATTGAATAGTGTCTTCTTTTTTACTTCCTTTTACAATAAAGGAAGTATTGGATTCACCCCAAACATTCGAAATTGAGTTTTCAACAGATCTTCACGTTTCAGAGACTCCTGAACCCAAAAAACATATATTTTTGTCTGTCTGTGTGTGTGTGTGTGTCTGTGTGAGGGTCTGTCTGTGTGTGTGTGTGTGTCTGTGTGAGTGTCTGTCTGTGAACAGAATATCTCAAAAATGAAAAGAGGTATAGGGTTGAAACTTTATATATAAGTTTTGTGTACTATGTAGATGCGACAGCAAGCTTTTGAAGAAAATCGCATAACTGGAAGTAGGTGGTTGCTCTTGTGATTTTTCAGTATTTTTTCGATTTATTCAAAAACGGTTATAACGATTTTTTTCAAACTTCTCATTTGTATTACATTTTTAATGTGTATTGATGTGAGATAGGTGATTTTCCAGTTGAACACCTCTAAAATGGGTTTCTTTTGTTTTAAAAAAAAAATTTTATTAACTCCTATTTTAAATAGAAGACCCGGTATATTATTACATTTTTGAATTCAGCTTAAAATTATAGAGAAAATTTGTCTCTTCACCTAACGCTCTATTTTGCACCGTTTTTGTACAATTTGTAATTTTTGAAAATTTTTGACCAATGCTTAAAAATTTAAAATCAAATTTTTGACTAAATATAAGATCACTGTAAAAGGAAGTTGTGTGCGTGTATCACACCAGATTTTTCTGTTCAGTATTAAATGATAATAATTATTGTTACAATGCTGTAAATTGAATTAGTGGAAATGTCACTGGGACAGTTTCCAAAAACTAAATTCCTGGAATTTGCTGATATCTTCTTCTTCTTCTTCTTCTTGGCTGTTTTAGCTCTGGTTTCGGCGGCATAAGTTAAGATGGGTCTGACGCAGGTTTTATAGATCTGTACTTTACTTTCAACCGACATGTGCTTATTTGTCCATATCACGTCTCGTAGGTAGCCTGATATCGCAGCCGCTTTCATTGCTTGATTGCGAACTTCCTCGTTTAGGTTTCTCATGCTAGATGTGTGTACACCTAGGTAGTTAAAGTTCATAACTTGTTCAATCATATTATTATCAACGGCCAAGTTACATCGAAGAGGTTCTTTCGAGATAGTCAATGATTTTGTTTTTTCTGTTGATACTCTCATGTTAAATTCTTCCGCTGCTGTTTTGAACCTAAACAATAGTCGTTGCAAGTCATTTTCATTTTCTGCCAGGAGCAAGGCATCATCGGCGTAGCTAGTGATGTAAATTACCCGGGTATTTATTTTTAGGGGTAAATACCTGGGGTATTTATCCGGGTAAATACCCAAAATGGGTATTTAAGCGGATATTTATAGACTCATTTACAAATATTATAATCTAATGTATCTATCTAATGAGTATAATTGATTCATAACTGAAGGTACTCTATTCGAATTTTATAAAAATGTTTAAGAAAATAGCTGAACTGAGAACATTTACTGCCCAAAATCCAGATGGGGACATAATTATACAGGTTTTGCCTAAAATTGTACGGAACATGGCAATTCCATGAGTTGGAAAAGATTCAAATACTAATTACCATAAGAGTAACCGAAATGGAAAATGCAATAAATACTTTGGTAGCTAGGCAACAAGTAGCTATTATACCTAGCTACCAAAGTAATTATTGCATTTTCTATTTCGGTTACTCTTATGGTAATTAGTATTTGAATCTTTTCCAACTCATGGAATTGCCATGTTCCATATAATTTTAGGCAACCTGTATACAACAGCAATGAGATAGCATGAAGAAGAAACAGAATTCAATGATTGAATAAGAAAGAGATGAACATACAAACAAATATTTGAGTAAACTTGATGTTCATATTAATTATGGCATATGTCAACAAAATATGCCTACTAAAATAACTTTTTTTACGGTTATCTCTTATTCAAGTATTATGTGTTTTTGCTCATGTTATCTTATTGCTGTTGCATACTTATGGTCCCATCGGTATACAGCGTTGTTTATATTATTTTGTGATATTTTTTGCCTTATTAAGATTGTTTCGTAATATGTCTATCAGTATATATTAATGTTAATAATTATAAGGATTATTTCTTCAAATTAATGTTATGTTCATTTTTTAAAAATGGAGTCAGAGCCGTCACAATGTTTTTTGTAATCTCTAACAGGCGCAATTTATTGCGTCTAACTGTTTATTTCCACAAACTTCGGCAGCCAATGTTCTTTCCCGATAAATGAGTAATTTACCTGGGTGAATGCTTATTCAATGTTACATTTAAATTGTTATTTTACATAAAATATTCCAGTGCATTTATATGTAGTTTAATTATTAAGATAACATTATGATGTGAGTAAAAGTTTAGCTTAGCTTTCTAAATATTACACATTTGATAAATACCCAGTGTTTAGGTATTTACCCGAGGCAGGGGTAAATACCCAGGTAAATACCCATTTATAAATACCGTACCCACTGGGTATTTACCCGACCCACATCACTAGGCGTAGCACACTATTTTTATTTCTTTATTCCCCATCTTATATCCTCCGTTCGCTGATATCTAAAAGCACTATATTTAGACAAACCTACAACTTTCTGAAAATAGGGACAAATAAGTACTTATTTGCTTTTGGAATATCCCAAATATAAAGGAAATATTATGTTTTATTGTTATGATTAAAGCTGATAATTATATGCACTCAAATGTACGAAAATATGCGCATATATATGCATATATTTTGTTGAGTATATGCACCCAAAGTTATAATATATGCACATAATATGCTCCTCATTTTATTTTGAAAATAGGTAGGAGTATTCTAAATAATGTAAAAATTTTAATTATTTTGTATGAGTTTATTTAATTCCCTAATATTTATTCAATGACGACATTCGTTTTAACGTTTGGCCATATAAACATGGACTGCCAACGCCAGCTTCAGGTTGTAATCAACATAAAAATGAGATTTCCCGTAACCCCGCCAGACTATTATTCACCCAACACTCTTGAAGTGGATGCTATATTGTCTGATTCTTTATACATTGCTTCTATGGGAAAAGTGGGGGTATCTGGCAGTATATGTTGATATAGTCAAAGATTTTAATAGGGACTCTCCCTTTCCTCTGCTTATTTCGATATGCGCACTGCACTCCAGCGGCAGAAAGTGAAAGTATATATCTCAATTGCACACAAACATTTAATTAATAAATTTCATGAAATAGTAAATTTCACAAAAAAATCTTTAAAAGTTCATACATTACAAATTATTGCTAAATATAACCAAATATGCAAAATCCAGAAAGTATGCTCAAAAACGTATAAATATGCAAAATATGCAAAGTGAAACTTGGCTTAAACAATTTGTTTTCACATAATTAGTATACATATGCGAAAAGTTTATCCGGTTTATCAATTATACAAAATATGCATTTGCCATATAATATCAGCTTTAGTTATGATGGATAATTTGTAAACGTATTTAAGTGTCTACTTCCTATTCCAAAAACTCAGGTAATCAACCCCACCTGTAAAACTACCTGATATCAGCAACATTATTGCTTAAAGTTCTTGGTGTTCAGTCGCTCTTGTAATTTTGTCTTGGTATATTGTTTATTTAGCTTGGTGTCTTGTTCTTATAAGTGGTGTGTGAATCAACATGGTAAGTAAAATGTCCATCATATTACTTACTTTTTCTACAAAAAAATACCTAATTGGCTTAACTAATGTTATTACACATTTATATTTGTCAATAAATTTCCTGAACATATTCTACCCACGAGATTTAAAAAAGACTGCTAGTATTATTGCATTTTTTTTTTCAATTGATAACTGTAAATCAGTCTGATTTTCTGGAATCCTTCCAAATTAATTTTCGAAAACTTTACTAAAACCTCTTTCAAAGGTACTATAATACTGCCGCCTCATAACGATAATTAATATAATCGCATTTACAAAGTCCATATTCAAAAACCTTTCTTAATTGTAGGTATTTACTTTAGTTCTTAATATAAAAATAATGTTTTATTAAATATCACTACTTTAAATAAATTGAGCAATTTAATTAATTCCCAATTTTATTGCAATTTGTCATCTCAATCTTATTTCTCAATTTGCAGAACAATTCTACTGGTATTAAATTACCTAAAAATTATTTTATTACAGGATAACACCCAAGTGAGAAAAGAGTAACAATAAAATGTACTTATTATTTTATTATTAATTATAAAAATAAATATATATATATACAATTCCAATGTTTCATTAAGGTTGGCCTTCTTTATGTACATCGCTCGCATTACCGTACACTGCGGTTCACCCAAAAGAAGTCCTTAACTTCATACTTGTAACATAAATAGCCTATATTTCCTATGAACTAAAATTAAGGTCTAACTGGTCGTCTATGGATGCACTTGTCATAATGGTTTTTAAATGAGTAACGTCAAAAGCAATCTAAAATTTTGAATTTTTACTTTTCTAGGTTGCACAAAAAATAGTATGCATTATTTGGATTAAAAGTGGCTCTGTTTGACTTGCAATTTTTGAGTTAATATATAATTAAAATAATTGCTTGTCAAACAAAGTGACACTTTTAATTCAATAAAACAATTACTATTTTGCTTGCAATAAACATTTTTATATAGAGGTTGCCTAAAATTGTACGAAACATGGCAATTCCATGACTTAGAAAACGTTTAAATACTATTTGCCATAAGAGAAAGTTAAAATATCAACGATTTTGTAGCCATTTATCATTATTATTTCTGTCATTCAATTTATACTTCCTATAGAGTATATTAAATATTAAGAACGGTAAGGACATTTTACCGATGAAAGACAATTGTTTGGAGGAGTGAAGCGACGACTCCAATTATTGTCTGAGATTGGTAATTCCATAACGTTCGTGATGCTCATGAGGTTTTTTGCACGATAGAAATGTATTTTTATTCAAACGTCAGTAAAATGTGACATTATGCAGCAGAATAATATGTTGGTGGCACTGTAAGTCTATGTCAAATTCGATGTTAGCAGGTTAGGTTTTGCATCGGTCTGTGTCAAAACCAAGAAGACTATACTAAGGAGACGCAACTCCCGTTTCGAAGCGAACCGCTAAAAGTTGACAAATAAGGCGGTCGTGGTGTAGCTTTATTCATTCACAAAACTCGTGAACTGTCAATGTCTAATATTTACTGAGTGTAGCTGGAAATTCGGACCATGTTTTAACAATTAATAACACACTTGAAATACACTCCATTGGATTAACAACCGTAAACTGACTTTTAACCGGGATTACAGGTTAATTTAGCTCGCTTCCAACTCTCGAACAGCAGCGAAAACAAACGAAAATGACCGAAGTAGTTACACGCTGTCAACAGTGCCGCGACGGCTATCCCCGGCATAGGGGCCGCTTTTATATACAGCCGTCATAGGAAGTTGCATCTCCTTAGTATAGTGTTCTTGGTCAAAACTGATGCAAAACCTAACCTGCTAACCTCCAATTTTTACAAAAATCTAAATGTAAGCCCCAATTTAATTTTCATTGTAGTTAATAAAACCTGCTTTCTAATGCAGAACTTTGTTGACGACGGTGATAGTTTAGACACCACATCAACAATTACGTTAAAAAGGGCTAAATTATTTATGCCTGTACAACATTTTACCCTATATTCAATATTTATAATATCGGCAATGTCAAACTTCAACCACTTATCTACAAATGTGTTCACTTGCTCCGCTTTGTCTTCATGCAGTTTATTACTGCCAATCTGCATATTGTGCAACTCTAACAGAGCATTCGCTGCTTCCATCTCGGGTTGTTCGGTACTTGACGGGCCTGTGTTTTGTGGTTCCTCCATAACAGTAGTAACACGATTTGTGAGTTGCTCCGTTTTCCTTTTTTAGAGCCTATTCAAATGCGCCTGTTTGCTTTGGACCGTTTTAAATGATGGCGGTTTGTCGACACTTCAAAGGGGCAAATTTTGGCAACGAATTGCAGTTTTTTTCAGGCATCTGCGCTTGTCGACATAATCTACAAGTAAACAATCATATTGAAACTGAATACATTAAAAAGAATTGCCAAAAATCTAAATGTAAGCCCCAATTTAATTTTTATTGTAGTTAATAAAACCTGCTTTCTAATGCAGAACTTTGTTGACGACAGTGATAGTTTAGACACCACATCAACAATTTCGATAAAAAGGGCTAAATTATTTATACCTCTACAACATTTTACCCTATATTCATTATTTATAATATCAGCAATGTCAAACTTCAACCACTTACCTATCTACAAATGTGTTCACTTGCTCCGCTTTGTCTTCATGCAGTTTATTACTCCCAATCTGCATATTGTGCAACTCTAACAGAGCATTAGCTGCTTCCATCTCAGGTTGTCCGGTGCTTGACGGGCCTGTGTTTTGTGGTAACAGTAGTAACACGATTTGTGAGTTGTTCCGTTTTCCTCTTTTAGAGCCTATTCAAATGCGCCTGTTTGCTTTGGACCGTTTTAAATGATGGCGGTTTGTTGACACTTTAAAGGGGCAAATTTTGAGAAGGAATTGCAGTTTTTTTCAGGCATCTGCGCTTGTCGACATAATCTACAAGTAAACAATCATATTGAAACTGAATACATTAAAAAGAATTGCCAAAAATCTAAATGTAAGCCCCAATTTAATTTTTATTGTAGTTAATAAAACCTGCTTTCTAATGCAGAACTTTGTTGACGACAGTGATAGTTTCGACACCACATCAACAATTACGATAAAAAGGGCTAAATTATTTATACCTCTACAACATTTTACCCTATATTCATTATTTATAATATCGGCAATGTCAAACTTCAACCACTTACCTATCTACAAATGTGTTCACTTGCTCCGCTTTGTCTTCATGCCGTTTATTACTGCCAATCTGCATATTGTGCAACTCTAACAGAGCATTAGCTGCTTCCATCTCAGGTTTTCCGGTGCTTGACGGGCCTGTGTTTTGTGGTAACAGTACTAACACGATTTGTGAGTTGCTCCGTTTTCCTCTTTTGGAGCCTATTCAAACGCGCCTGTTTGCTTTGGACCGTTTTAAATGATGGCGGTTTGTCGACACTTCCACGGGGCAAATTTTTCAGGCATCTGCGCTTGTTGACATAATCTACAAGTAAACAATCATATTGAAACTCCTAAATTATGAAATTAATGGAGTAAGCTGAAGATGTTTAACATCAAGTGGCACTTGCTTAATTAACATGTATCTTTAAGGCAGCATATTTATGATTATTTCAAGCCAGTGAAAATACAAACTGGCAAGACCTACTTACCGGGTAATATAAAATCTTCTTTCACAAAATGCTTACTGCAAACTTTCATATGGGCCGACATGGGTTTCCCTATTTTTAGACGTATTTCCCATGTTTTGCACAAATTTTTATTATTGCGCGGAAAACCGTGCATAGGAACATTGTCCGTGCAATAATTTTTACACTGCAACACACAACAGTAATTATTACTTTTATTCTTTTTGGCAGAACGGACGCCATTATTGTAACCACCGTTCTTTCTAGAGGTAGTAAAGTCCACTTGCAAAAAGTTTATAACCATATTTTTGTACAAAGCTCCGAATTTAGGTTATTTGCAGATTTAATATTTATGTGTACATAGTACAAACATTCCTGTGTAATGTAAAAAATGTGTGTAGGCCCTAACAAGAGCATTAATTGTTCTCTTCTTCCATATTACTGGCTCTTAGAAAATATCAAGACCACGCCCACAATCGTAACTACACATAGACCACGCGCATACATGATTGACCTTGGGAATTGTTCTGCTTTATTATAGAGTTATGATTATGATTATGATACAAAATATGCATTTGCCATATAATATCAGCTTTAGTTATGATGGATAATTTGTAAACGTATTTAAGTGTCTACTTCCTATTCCAAAAACTCAGGTAATCAACCCCACCTGTAAAACTACCTGATATCAGCAACATTATTGCTTAAAGTTCTTGGTGTTCAGTCGCTCTTGTAATTTTGTCTTGGTATATTGTTTATTTAGTTTGGTGTCTTGTTCTTAGGTACAAGTGGTGTGTGAATCAACATGGTAAGTAAAATGTCCATCATATTACTTACTTTTTCTACAAAAAAATACCTAATTGGCTTAACTAATGTTATTACACATTTATATTTGTCAATAAATTTCCTGAACATATTCTACCCACGAGATTTAAAAAAGACTGCTAGTATTATTGCATTTTTTTTTCAATTGATAACTGTAAATCAGTCTGATTTTCTGGAATCCTTCCAAATTAATTTTCGAAAACTTTACTAAAACCTCTTTCAAAGGTACTATATTACTGCCGCCTCATAACGATAATTAATATAATCGCATTTACAAAGTACATATTCAAAAACCTTTCTTAATTGTAAGTATTTACTTTAGTTCTTAATATTAAAAATAATGTTTTATTAAATATCACTACTTTAAATAAATTGAGCAATTTAATTAATTCCCAATTTTATTGCAATTTGTCATCTCAATCTTATTTCTCAATTTGCAGAACAATTCTACTGGTATTAAATTACCTAAAAATTATTTTATTCGCAATCACATTGTAATGTGTCAATTTCATGACATGTCAACAGCTGGGAACTAGATGATTACTTGAAACTAGCCAGGAAATTATTACATACCCCGAAAAATATTACATACCTGAAGAGTGGGGTGTTTCCATGGTAACAAAACATTGAGTGGGTTGTTTTCATGGTAACAAAAATATTAGCTACATCAAGATATCTATTATTCAGAATTCAATTGTAGTTATTTTTAAAATTAGATGATTGCAAATAAAATACCGGGTGGCCATAAATATCTGAGATCCCGGTAGCCATGGAATTAGCTACTTATAAATGTTGGTTAGCATTATACATATTTCAATTATAATAAGTATTGGTATGAAATGTAATAAAATGCAAATAAGAGGAGGGGAATGTGCCCCAGATTCTGCAGTTTAGCCTACGACTCGATTATAAAAACCTCCCGTTCTAACTTCAATACTTATTGCAATCTGTAATAATTTTTGACAGATAGGAATTTTAGTTCTAATGACATTAATGACATTTAGTGTATAGTTGGATTCATCACTTTAATAAAGCGGTGTTGATTCCAAAGGTAATGTGATATCAGATATTTATGGCCACCCGGTAGTATACATACCACGGTGGAAAGTTTCATCCCTGTCTCGAGATAAAGTTAACCTCGACGCTACGCGTCTCGGTAAACTACCTAATCTCTCGACCGTAATGAAACACTTCCCACCTCGGTATGTAATATACTATTATTACAGGATAACACCCAAGTGAGAAAAGAGTAACAATAAAATGTACTTATCATTTTATTATTAATTATAAAAATAAATATATATATATATACAATTCCAATGTTTCATTAAGGTTGGCCTTCTTTATGTAAATCGCTCGCATTACCGTACACTGCGGTTCACCCAAAAGAAGTCCTTAACTTCATACTTGTAACATAAATAGCCTATATTTCCTATGAACTAAAATTAAGGTCTAACTGGTCGTCTATGGATGCACTTGTCATAATTGTTTTTAAATGAGTAACGTCAAAAGCAATCTAAAATTTTTAATTTTTACTTTTCTAATACTTTGCACAAAAAATAGTATGCATTATTTGGATTAAAGGTGGCTCTGTTTGACTTGCAATTTTTGAGTTAATATATAATTAAAATAATTGCTTGTCAAACAAAGTGACACTTTTAATTCAATAAAACAATTACTATTTTGCTTGCAATAAACATTTTTATATAGAGGTTGCCTAAAATTGTACGAAACATGGCAATTCCATGACTTAGAAAACGTTTAAATACTATTTGCCATAAGAGAAAGTTAAAATATCAACGATTTTGTAGCCATTTGTCATTATTATTTCTGTCATTCAATTTATACTTCCTATAGAGTATATTAAATATTAAGAACGGTAAGGACATTTTACCGATGAAAGACAATTGTTTGGAGGAGTGAAGCGACGACTCCAATTATTGTCTGAGATTGGTAATTCCATAACGTTCGTGATGCTCATGAGGTTTTTTGCACGATAGAAATGTATTTTTATTCAAACGTCAGTAAAATGTGACATTATGCAGCAGAATAATATGTTGGTGGCACCGTAAGTCTATGTCAAATTCGATGTTAGCAGGTTAGGTTTTGCATCGGTCTGTGTCAAAACCAAGAAGACTATACTAAGGAGACGCAACTCCCGTTTCGAAGCGAACCGCTAAAAGTTGACAAATAAGGCGGTCGTGGTGTAGCTTTATTCATTCACAAAACTCGTGAACTGTCAATGTCTAATATTTACTGAGTGTAGCTGGAAATTCGGACCATGTTTTACCAATTAATAACACACTTGAAATACACTCCATTGGATTAACAACCGTAAACTGACTTTTAACCGGGATTACAGGTTAATTTAGCTCGCTTCCAACTCTCGAACAGCAGCGAAAACAAACGAAAATGACCGAAGTAGTTACACGCTGTCAACAGTGCCGCGACGGCTATCCCCGGCATAGGGGCCGCTTTTATATACAGCAGTCATAGGAAGTTGCATCTCCTTAGTATAGTGTTCTTGGTCAAAACTGATTCAAAACCTAACCTGCTAACCTCCAATTTTAACAAAAATCTAAATGTAAGCCACAATTTAATTTTCATTGTAGTTAATAAAACCTGCTTTCTAATGCAGAACTTTGTTGACGACGGTGATACTTTAGACACCACATCAAAAATTACGTTAAAAAGGGCTAAATTATTTATGCCTGTACAACATTTTACCCTATATTCAATATTTATAATATCGGCAATGTCAAACTTCAACCACTTATCTACAAATGTGTTCACTTGCTCCGCTTTGTCTTCATGCAGTTTATTACTGCCAATCTGCATATTGTGCAACTCTAACAGAGCATTCGCTGCTTCCATCTCGGGTTGTTCGGTACTTGACGGGCCTGTGTTTTGTGGTTCCTCCATAACAGTAGTAACACGATTTGTGAGTTGCTCCGTTTTCCTCTTTTAGAGCCTATTCAAATGCGCCTGTTTGCTTTGGACCGTTTTAAATGGTGGCGGTTTGTCGACACTTCAAAGGGGCAAATTTTGGGAACGAATTGCAGTTTTTTTCAGGCATCTGAGCTTGTCGACATAATCTACAAGTAAACAATCATATTGAAACTGAATACATTAAAAAGAATTGCCAAAAATCTAAATGTAAGCCCCAATTTAATTTTTATTGTAGTTAATAGAACCTGCTTTCTAATGCAGAACTTTGTTGACGACAGTGATAGTTTAGACACCACATCAACAATTTCGATAAAAAGGGCTAAACTATTTATACCTCTACAACATTTTACCCTATATTCATTATTTATAATATCAGCAATGTCAAACTTCAACCATTTACCTATCTACAAATGTGTTCACGTGCTCCGCTTTGTCTTCATGCAGTTTATTACTGCCAATCTGCATACTATTGTGCAACTCTAACAGAGCATTAGCTGCTTCCATCTCGGGTTGTTCGGTGCTTGACGGGCCTGTGTTTTGTGGTTCCTCCATAACAGTAGTAACACGATTTGTGAGTTGCTCCGTTTTCCTCTTTTAGAGCCTATTCAAATGCGCCTGTTTGCTTTGGACCGTTTTAAATGATGGCGGTTTGTCGACAATTCAAAAGTGCAAATTTTGGGAACGAATTGCAGTTTTTTTCAGGCATCTGCGCTTGTCGACATAATCTACAAGTAAACAATCATATTGAAACTGAATACATTAAAAAGAATTGCCAAAAATCTAAATGTAAGCCCCAATTTAATTTTTATTGTAGTTAATAAAACCTGCTTTCTAATGCAGAACTTTGTTGACGACAGTGATAGTTTCGACACCACATCAACAATTACGATAAAAAGGGCTAAATTATTTATACCTCTACAACATTTTACCCTATATTCATTATTTATAATATCGGCAATGTCAAACTTCAACCACTTACCTATCTACAAATGTGTTCACTTGCTCCGCTTTGTCTTCATGCAGTTTATTACTGCCAATCTGCATATTGTGCAACTCTAACAGAGCATTAGCTGCTTCCATCTCAGGTTTTCCGGTGCTTGACGGGCCTGTGTTTTGTGGTAACAGTAGTAACACGATTTGTGAGTTGCTCCGTTTTCCTCTTTTGGAGCCTATTCAAACGCGCCTGTTTGCTTTGGACCGTTTTAAATGATGGCGGTTTGTCGACACTTCCACGGGGCAAATTTTTTAGGCATCTGCGCTTGTTGACATAATCTACAAGTAAACAATCATATTGAAACTCCTAAATTATGAAATTAATGGGGTTAGCTGAAGATGTTTAACATCAAGTGGCACTTGCTTAATTAACATGTATCTTTAAGGCAGCATATTTATGATTATTTCAAGCCAGTGAAAATACAAACTGGCAAGACCGACTTACCGGGTAATATAAAATCTTCCTTCACAAATTCCTTACTGCAAACTTTCATATGGGCCGACACGGGTTTCCCTATTTTTAGACGTATTTCTCATGTTTTGCACAAATTTTTATTATTGCGCGGAAAACCGTGCATAGGAACATTGTCCGTGCAATAATTTTTACACTGCAACACACACCAGTAATTATTACTTTTATTCTTTTTTGGCAGAACGGACGCCATTATTGTAACCACCGTTCTTTCTAGAGGTAGTAAAGTTCACTTGCAAAAAGTTTATAACCATATTTTTGTACAAAGCTCCGAATTTAGGTTATTTGCAGATTTAATATTTATGTGTACATAGTACAAAAATTCCTGTGTAATGTAAAAAATGTGTGTAGGCCCTAACAAGAGCATTAATGGTTCTCTCCTTCCATATTACTGGCTCTTAGAAAATATCAAGACCACGCCCACAATCGTAACTACACATAGACCACGCGCATACATGTTTGACCTTGGGAATTGTTCTGCTTTATTATAGAGTTATGATATCACACTCAGCCAACAGCCGTTAGGCCAATTACAGGCGTCGCTGTGCATTTATGGGGACTTCCAACCCCACTAACGACTGTTATGATGTTGTTATGACCGCCGGGACCAACTATTTTCGTGACAACCGTATCACGAAGAGCCGAGAGATGCAGCCGTGGAACTCCCATCCAAGTTCTGACCAGAAAGAGCGCTGCTTAACTCTGCTGATCGAACGTGGACGCTTGTTCAAGCTACACCACCCGGGACTTAAGTTATTGTTTATGTCTGTAATACGAGATGCATAAGGCAGTCCATAACGTCTTAGACCGTAAACAGCTGGCATATTGATTGCGCCTGCTCATTATGCCCTTTTCAAGCTTTTTCAATTTGTATACGTATTCAAAGTGGAAAATAAAACGTTGTGTGCATCATGCGCATTACTTGCTGCTTATACCACTCTGCGACTTGTCGCCCTCGAACGGGTAAAAGAATCTGAGTACATAGATAACTATTTATCACAACCAAAACTAGGTAATAATGCTCCTTTATAATGAATTTTTAATTTGAAATATTTAGATAACTAGCTGCTAATAATTTGTAGTAAGATTATAGTTGCTAGACATTGCATCCTTACTAGAATGGTAATAGATACCACTTTTATATCTAAGAAATATAAAATTCTACCGCTGTCCCAATGACTAATAAGATGCAAGGATGATGAGTGCAAAGGAGACTTTAATTCTTGTTGATATTTTGCTGAGGCGCGACCGTTCCGAAAATGGAGGAAGAGGCCAAGTCGGCCGACACCGTTTATTTATCTACAGGTTTTTTCGAAATTCTTAAAATTTTACTTTAGATTAGTATAGAAGATGATAAAGTAGAATAGAAATGTCTAAACAACCAACTGTCTATCTCATGATAAGGACAAAATGGCGGGCAAAATATTGTTTTATATAATGCAAAATTTTAAATACTGTATAGGAGTTTATCTGGCAATGAGGCCTTTAGCATTTTCAACTGGTTTTGTCGAAATTCTTAATATCTCCAAACAGTTAACTTTAGATGTATACAACTTTATATTAAAATTATTATCATTTCAATGCAAAAATTCTAAGCTATTCAAAGTAAAAACAAATTTTTGGGCAAATCTGTAAAATAATAGTAGTTGTGCAACGAGAGTGGATATGGTGTCAATATCGCACCAGGATGAAGTTTGAGCACGACGCCGGGGTCGGAGTGCTCAATCATCCTGAGAGCGATATGGACATTCTACTCGAGTTGTGCAGTATATTTTTTCTACGACCTATCAAAGAAAAGACAAATAGGAACCAAGGATTTTTTAGAATCTTATTGAAAGTATTGTAAGTAAATTCGTATTTACTTTTGTATTTCTGGGGTAATAACGTGACGTACGTTTCATTAGCTGCTGAACGAATATCCGGGGGAGTATCGTTAATCGATTCGTCACTAGAATCACTCATTTTTAACTATTTGTTTGACAGATTACACTTACTGACATTTTACCTTGCTCATAAGCACGGCCTGCTGAATTGTTTGATAAACGTCATAGACGTTTGCCACACACAATACAGCAGGGCGTGACCATAACAAAACAAACAATAAATGAAAATTGCCTAGGTAACCACAAATAACGTGGTTTGTGATCGGTGTATTTCATATCCGGCCGTGTGTGGATATGAAATCATATTCGTTCAATTAACTACAATTGCCTACTTATACATTCTGTGGATTGTGAAGAAAACAGAATATTTACATGTGGGAGCAGAAATAATATTTTCGTAATGTGTACCACCTTTGTACACATAACTTCTATAACATCAAATTTCATGTAACTCTTATAGTTTTATAAATAACTTTTTTTCTATAGCATATGTTAAAGTGTGCTTTTATCAACTCAAAACAAAAGGTCAAGTTTTACTTTAACAGCAAGGGTAGATAAAGTAGCACTTTAACATCAAGGATAGATAAAGTAATTTAATTTTCTAACTTTTGTTTAAATTAAATATGACAGCTTCGTATTATCGTAGCAACCCAATCTAGCTATTGACATTTTGAAATGTGATTGACTGTCATTATTTTCTTTTGAAATTGTTAAAGTTCTTGCTATAGAAAGAAATATTGTATTATACACGACGATAAAGTTATTTCTATCCACTCTTGAATCATTAACGTCTCGACTTCGTCTCGACGTTAAACGATTCACTCGTGGATAAAATTTTACTTTATCGTCTTGTATAATAAATTACTATTACCCCCATGTCGTTGCCGGGTCATGTAACACTATAATAATTAAATAGAAGCAATGTTTTTCTATTATAGCTACCTTAAGGGGCAACTTCAAACCCATATTTATATGAGCTTATTTGCTAATTCTATTGGGTCACTCCTAAAGTTCGTAACACTATCTTTTACACTTTGCAGATAAACGATTTGAAGAGCTTTGACATTAATTTAAAAATTTATAAACTATATTATATTTGTAGAAAGTTATAGTTTATCGTTACCTGATCTGTCACTATTGTGTATTGTCACAGTCACGTATTTTTGTTGATAACTAGTATAATACAAATAATAACATCATGTGGGAAATTTAAATTACCAAAATTGCTTAATTTCATTTTTAGTTAAATAGTTTTTGTTTACTATTTGTAGTACCTTTACCTTATCGATAGTATTTCTCTATATTATAATAATACTTTTTCAACTGATATTTTTAAATACAACTTAGTTCTAAGTATCCTAATTTAAAATGTAGGTGGACATGCTAGTTTATTATTGATATGCTTGTTAACAGGCGACGGATCTGTTAAGCCACTATCATCAAGAAGATTATGATCTGATGATTGACATCGTAGATATGGTTTTCTATAATCAATCATATCTTAGAGATATGAAAGCAGACATGGTGTTTTATAACCGAACGACGAGAGTATTCAATGGCAGTGCCCATCTATTGGTGGACTTGACGAAAGATTTTACGGTAATGCATATCTAACCTTTTATTTAACTATATGCCGAGGCTTGCCTTATATAGAATGTTGAAATACACATATTAGTTTGAAACGAGCACAAACTGATTTTGATTTTTTCCATTTACTTTATGTGTGTGAGGTATTGCTTTATTCTAAACCACATTTTATCCGATCACGATCATTTCGTTTCATTTTCGTCGATCTCCGGTTTCTTTCGTACACTGTACCCAAGCCAGCTTTTTAACGTAATTTCTCCACCTGATGTTTGGTTCATCTACTGTCCTTTATTCGGGCCACATGTCCTGTCTGGTTCTGTGGATTCCAGGGAAACCTGAACCTACGGAGACTGTTATTCGCCGACTGGCAGTGCAGAACCCCGGGATAGGTGTTCGGGACTGGCCCCTCTTCCACACAGCCGAAAAGGAGGAACCCGTTGGCAGACTTCTAGTTTTTGGGCTAAACCAGGAGGCTGAAACAGCAGTCAAAAGTAGAGGTAGTAAACTGCACTATCAGTTTACAACTCTAAAATTAAAAATTCAGAGGCCTGGAGATGCAGTTCCAGACTCCAACCCCTTAAGGCAGGGTGCGTCTACGGATACCCCTAAACCCCTTTCTGTTACAGGGCAGGGTGCGTCCTCGGATACCCCTCCATCGCCAGTAGGAGAGCCGCTCCTACCACAGCAGCCATCCGAAGTAGAAGCCTCACAACTCCCCACCCCCATGGATACTCTTGAGGAGGAGAGGGAGCTGATGAGTATGCTTTTAGGGTCCGGGTCGGACACCGAGGTCGAATAATTTATTGTCGACCTCATGTCCTCCCAACCTGGACTAAACATCATACAAATTAACCTGCAACACTGTCGAGAGGCTGCTGTTACTCTACGCAGACAGCTCGACAGCCAGCAGGACACTGTTGCATTAATACAAGAGCCTTGGATTGTAAAATCTAAGATCTGTGGATTAATTAATTGTAATGGTACTGTTTTTACAGATAGCACCCATGAGAAACCAAGGACGTGCATCCACTGTCCCAAGCATTTACAAGCCTTTGCTTTGCCACACCTCTGTACGCGTAATATTACGGCGATACAGATGAGCTGTAGTATAAACGAAGGGAAGGAAGATGTCATTTTCGCATCGGTATACCTCCCCAGTGACTCAGTTGACCCTCCACCTAGCGCGAAGTTGATCGAATTGGTAAACTACTGTGAGAGGAACAACAAAAACCTAATTATTGGCTGTGATGCAAATGCTCACCACGTTTCGTGGGGTAGCAGTGGCATTAACACCCGAGGTAGGTTCTTACTTGAGTACCTAATAAGTACAAACTTAGATATACTGAACGGTGGATGTGAACCAACTTTTGTCACAACGCGTAGCCAGACCGTGATTGATGTCACTCTGGCCTCTTCAGATATTTCCAATAATATTGTGGGCTGGCAGGTATCACCTGTTGTGTCTATGTCAGACCACAGATGGCTTTGTTTCAAATTATCTGGAACTATAGCTTAACCAAAACAATATCGAAATCCTAGGCGGACTGACAGACTATCTTACAAGACAGATCTGGAAGCTCACCTGGTGAACTCGGTTTTCCCAGAAAAGATTGATCAGGTGGAGGACTTGCAAATCAGTGTGGATAACCTGCAGAACTCGATCCTACAATCTTACGAATCGTCATGCCCCTTGAAAACATCCAAGGCGAGTCGCACAACCTCAAGGTGGTGTTCGAAACTCGACAGGATGAAATCAACTTTGGGCAAACTCTTTAACAAAGCAAAAAGAACTAGAATTACTAGTGACTGGGAGGTCTATAAAGACCAAAAACGATTATACAAAAAAGAAATCCGCCAGAGACAGAGGGACTCTTGGAAAACGTTTTGTAGTTCCATAGAGACCACTGCCTCCGCGGCTCGGTTGAAGAAGATCCTTTCTAAGGATCCAAACCAACAGCCAGGCTGTCTCAGGCGAGGGGATGGTTCTTTTACAACCAAACTCGGAGAGACAGCGGAAGTGCTAATTCAAACACATTTTCCAGGCTGTATTGTCACCCCTGACAATGTATGGCCAAAACCCAATATCCCACCTCCCTCAGAGAAGGATTGGAATGTGACAAACCAGGTCGTACGGGGTGACAAGGTAACCTGGGCTATAAACTCCTTTCTCCCCTTCAAGTCGCCAGGAGTGGACGGTATCTTTCCAGCCCTGCTACAATGGGGACTGGACCTGATGCTTGTTCACCTGGTGCGCATCTACCGGGCATGTATCGCCTTTCGATATATACCGGAGAGCTGGAGAGAAGTGAAGGTAGTTTTTATACCTAAACCAGGGCGTACGGATTATACCCAGGCCAAATCATATCGTCCCATTAGTCTTGCATCCTTCTTACTAAAGACGCTTGAGAGACTTTGTGACAGAGAAATACGGGAAAGGGTGCTGGCTTTACACCCATTGCACCCGAACCAACACGCCTATATCTCAGGGAAATCTACCGAATCGGCGCTACATGCTGTAGTGAACCATATTGAGAGATCGCTAGACAATAAAATGTCCACTCTGGGAGTTTTCATTGATATTGAAGGAGCCTTTGACAAGGCTTCCTTTGAGAGCATTAACTCTGCCTTACGCAGGCATGGTGTGGCACCCACTCTCTGTGAGTGGATAAAACACATGCTTACGATGAGAGCAGTACAATTTAATGTAGGAGACAACTCCATTAGAGGTGTTGTGACGAAGGGCTGTCCGCAAGGGGGGGTTCTGTCCCCACTACTGTGGAATACAGTGGTAGACAGCCTTCTAAGCACACTCAATAATGCTGGATTCTATACTACTGGATATGCGGATGACATCGTCATCCTCATTACTGGCAAGTTCGAGAGCACGCTCTGTAACTTGATGCAGACAGCTCTTCGAATAACGGAAACATGGTGTAATGAACAGGCCCTCTCTGTCAACCCTTCAAAGACAGAAATGGTACTTTTCACAAAAAAAGGAAGCTAGGACCTTTACGTAGACCTCTGCTATTGAATACTTGTCTCAGATTTTCAGACAATGTCAAATACTTGGGAGTTATTTTTGACAGACAGCTGAATTGGGAGAAACATTTAAAAGTTAAAACTGAAAAACCATGCATCGCATTCTGGCAGTGTCGCCGCGCTTTGGGTAAATCCTGGGGACTCTCCCCCCGAATTACCTTGTGGCTGTATACTGCCGTCATAAGGCCCATGCTATGTTATGGAGCACTTGTCTGGTGGCCCAGGGTCAGACAGGCTACGGCAGCAAGTAAACTAGGACATGTGCAACGCCTTGCCTGTCTTAGTTCTACAGGTGCTATACGCTCAACCCCTACAGCCGCTTTAGAGGTGGTTTTATGCCTTCCACCACTTGATCTTTTTGTGGAGGAAGTAGCCGTAAGGACCGCCTTGAGGCTGCGCTACAAAGGGCTGTGGCACACAGCAGGCAGGGGAGGTAGGCATACCCGCATCATGAATGAGGCCGTCGACAAGATCCCTTTTCTGGACGCTATAGTAGACTACCTCCCTCTACAATATGCCTTCAACAGACAATTTAACGTCTATGAAAATGCCGGGTTTACCCAGCATATAGATATATCCATCTTTACTGATGGATCTAAAACAAAGCATGGAACGGGTGCCGAAGTTTTCTCTGACGATCTGAACCTCCGCCAAAGCATACCACTAGGCAAAATGGCCACTGTCTTCCAAGCGGAAGTAATTGGAATAATGCATGGTGCAAAAGCAATTCTTGAAAGGAAAATCGAGGATCAATGTATTGGTATCTTCAGTGACAGTAGAGCCGCTTTACTAGCCCTGGGCAGTTGCAAAATTACCTCAGGTGTGGTACTGCAGTGCCGTGAAGCTCTCGAGGATATCTCAAAAAATAATGTCGTTTCCCTTGTATGGGTGAAAGGACATGACGGTAACCACGGCAATGAGGAGGCTGATGAGACTGCGAGACTGGCTTCCGGTCAACCTCTCTGGGGGCCAGAACCCGTAATCCCTATATCCCTGACAATATTAAGCTCTATGCTATATCAAGAAACCTTAAACAGCTTCATACGAAGATGGGTTAACATGCAAAGCTGCCGGCAAGCAAGAGCTGCTATTACACCGCCCTCGCCAAAGACAGCCAAATATTGCTTGCAACTGTCCCGAAGAAACCTTCGATTAGTCGTGGGTATCCCATCTGGACACTGCACTCTAAACAAATATATGCACAGGATGGGACTAGTGGACAGCCCAAACTGTCGCGGATGCAACGAGGATGACGAGACAGCAGAACACGTTTTGTGCCACTGTCCAGCTCTCGCAAGAGTCAGAGGATCCATGTTGGGGGACTTCTGGCCCGATATGGTCAGAATTAGCAACACTCCAGTTGCGGTTGTCCTTAAGTACATTCAAAGGATTGGATGGCTTGAGTGATACCCAACTTGGAGAGCTGCTGGGAGGTAGCACAATGGGCCCACTTAATGCGGCCTAAGTGCATGTGAGGTAACTCACCCTCCATTATTAATCCAGAATCCTGTCCAGTTCCATTTATGTCGTGCAGCGCGTTCTATTACATCAGCAAGTTTGGTTTACTGCCTAATTCGTGTGTTTCTTCGATCAGTTAATCTAATGCCTAGTATAATTCATCCTTGTGCTCCTTGTGTTTCAACAAACTCTTGAACATGTCCTTTTATGAGGCTTCAGGTATCAGCTTGCCAGTGTCAGCTGGTCAACACTGGGAGGGTGCATTGATTACAGATTCCACTTTTCAAGGCGTTCAGTATTTCGGATTTAAAGATACAGTTCAGCTTACCGTAAGCGATTCACGCCAAACTAATGCTTCTGGTCAGACATATTACCTTGTTTCGTTATTTTTTGGCCTAAATACGAATATATACCAAAGATATACCAACTTTCAACTTCCTTTAGTAGCTGTCCATTAAGTATAATGTTGCTATTGTTAAAGTACATCTGTCTTCGTATTCTTCTTCTTCTTCTTTATCAGCCATTGTCTATCCACTCCTGGATGTAGGCCTCTCCCATATGTTTCCATGCCTTCCTGTCTTGCGCCACTTGTTGCCATTTGTATCCTGCTCGTTCCTTGATGTCGTCGAGCCATCGTCTTTGTGGTCTCCCGACGCTTCTTTTTGTTTGTCTGGGACGCCAGTTGGTTATTTTGGATGTCCATCTATTGTTGTCTTGTCTAGCTACGTGGCCGACCCATTGCCATTTGAGTTCTGCAACCCTCCTCATCACATCTGTTAGTCTCGTCTGTCTTCGAATTTCCTTATTTGTAACCTTATCTCTCAAGCTAATATCCAACATGGCCCTTTCCATGGCTCTTTGTGTCACTCTTAGTCTGTTTACACTCTTCTTTGTCAAGGCCATGGTTTCTAGTCCGTAAGTCGCCACTGGAAGTATGCATGCATCGTAGACTTTGCGTTTAAGGTTTATGGGGATGTCAGAGTTTTTGAATAAATATTTAAGTTTACCAAACGCTGCCCACGTTAGGCTTGTTCTGCGTTTGATTTCTGCCGTTTGATTTTCCTTACCAATCTTTATAGCATGTCCGAGATATATATACTGATCTACATTCTCCAATGTTGTATTGTCTACGATAATGTTTGCTCTACTGTTACTTATCACTTTTGTTTTGCCGAGGTTCATTTTTAACCCAATCTTGTTAGATGCTTGATTAAGTTGGACTATCATAGTTTTCAATTCTTGAATGTCGCTGCTGATGAGAACAATGTCATCAGCAAAACGTAAGTGATTCAGATACCTTCCATCGATATTTATGCCATTACTCTCCCAGGGCAACGTCTTGAATACATCTTCAAGGGCCAGAGTAAAGAGCTTTGGTGATATCGTATCCCCCTGACGAATGCCTCTGTTAAGCGGAATACTTTCTGTTTTTAGGTTCTCATTAATCTTAACGTGAAAAGTAGCTTTGTCGTATATATTTTTTAAAAGTGTCGAGTATCGAGAGTCAATTTTTGCTTTGTCCATAGCTTTTAAAAAAGACCATCTTTCGATGGAGTCGAAGGCCTTATGAAAGTCAATAAATGCCATATGCAGGGGAACATTGTACTCCGTAGTTTTCTCTATTAATGATCTTATTGTTTGGAGATGATCGATCGTACTGTATCCCTTCCGAAAACCGGCTTGCTCGATTGGTTGATACTCGTCTAGTTTAGTTGTTAGTCGATTGGCTAGTATTTTGGTCAAAAGTTTATATAAGTGTGACAGTAAACTTATGGGTCGATAATTTTCCACGTTTGTATTATCGCCTTTTTTAAATAATAGAATAACTTCTGCATTTTGCCATGAATTAGGAATATTTCCCTCACTTAAGCATCTATTGAACAAAACCTTTAGAGCTTCCTCTATAATATTTCCTCCCATTTTTAGCATCTCACATGTCACATGTCTTCGTATTACTTAGGTTCATTGTTGGTCCTACTCCTTCAGAGTAAATACGAAAATGTTTCTTGAGTTCCTGTAGTTTTTGGACATTGCCGTTTACCAATAAAATGTCGTCGGCAAATCTCAGGTGACTGATGTTTGTGCCTTTAGTGGACAGTATATTGCTGTGATTTAAATAGGGTACCTACCATTTAATCCATAGGCTATCAATTTGGTCTTATAAATTTCACATAGACAACGATGACCTTGTATTTATTACATATGAACGTGCAATGCAGGACAAACGTTCCTTTTAAATTAATGAGGAATAATAAGCAAAAGCACTAGTACGAAAGTTGGTATAAATATTTTAATAATGCAAAAGTTTTTGTTCTTATAAAAAACACAATAATTTGAGATGTGCATTTTAATTAAAGTTTTAAGGGCTTAAACACATACGTTATATGTAGTCAGTAGGAAATATGTTTAGAACATACAGCTACGTAGGCTGAGATCTCAACCCTCCAGTACCCGTTCAAAATTGTAAGACATCAGTACCCGCACCGGTCTCGCAGTCCGACACCCTCTGCCACCTCCATAAAAATAATGAGATACCTTATGGCATTAGTTTCTTGTTCACTAATGTCTTCATAATCACATATTTCCTGTTCAGTGTCACTGTTCATTTCCCTAGTTTCCAATAAATTATCTTCGTCAGACGATCGCACATCATCATAAAACGCGTTGTCGACATCCTCCTCCGCTATTATATATCGCATCGTCTGTTCTAGTCGCGCCTGTTCTTTCTCATAAAATCTGCCATGACTATAATAATGTTTTAGTATAACAGTGTTACTAAAAATGCCGAAAATACTTCCTTCTTCTCACATTAGTCGTATATCAAAAGTAAAAATAAAAACAAATCGGGTACCCGCTTCGGTCTCTGAAACCGAAATTATAAATAACTTTTAAACCACTGCACGCACGAACTCAAAACTGCATACGGATCTTCAATGGCAATATACAGAAAGGTAGTGAAATGGGCGGTAAACTAACGCTAGAACATTAAGTAATATACTGCATCATGTGTTTGCTCAGTCTCACAGACCGTAAACGGGTACTGAAGGGTTAAAAGAACAAAAGAGCAAAAGGTTACGTTAGAGTGAAATTTGGACATCTACGTCGAGGTGCGTGTGTTTACTGAGTGCAACAATGCGTTTTCGAACTGTGGCGGTGTTCCGAAAGGACAGATGGCCAGCCAAGCACCGATAAAGTATGAAAAACAGCTCTAAAGGTAATACAAGGCAAGTCGGACGTCCGACAGCCCCATTTTGGTAGCAGGTTGAATTCAAGGCATGGGTTGTTGGATAAGCAGCTAGTTCCAACCGTTGTCTAAGTCCATTTGGTGTTTTACAGACATTATGAGACTTGATATATTGTAATGGTCTTATGCTTGAAACTCTACTCTGCTTGCAGTACAGTTTAGGAAACAAGTCAATAAGCATAGAGTTGGGGTGTTTATGTAGCTGCAATAGTAAGCTTAAAAAAAACGAGATGCCTGTATTAATAAATGAATTGAGTAAGGAACGCAAAGGGCATAGCTTGTTTTTTACAGGGTTGCAGTCGAAGTTCAAATTAAGTAAACCAAAAGAAATGAATAATCACAAAAAGGTTTGCTATGTGCAGGTCAATGGAGCGTAGATTTCAATATAGCTAAGTAGGTCAAGTTGTGAACAATCTAAAAAGGTATAAGAAGCCAGAAAAATAACAATGTTGCAACGAACTATTAAGAGGGCAGGCATAAAGACATAAAATAGCAAGTGTGAGAAGCAGACAAGACAGGATAAAGAAAGGGAAAAGTAGATAGCAAGACAGTAGAAAAAGCGAGTGAAAAGAAGACAGATCGACACATGGGCGTAGACAGAGAGGGGCAAGGGTGGGCAGTTGCCCACCCCTAAACCTATATAAAGATCAAAAACAGTTTATTTATTATCATTATTGCAATTCATATTCTACAAGAATTTAAGAAAAGAAGCTATAATAGGTTATATATATGATTCTAAATAAAAACCAATGAGGAAGAAACACGCTCAGACGGCTCCATCCACTGTATACCGTACCATCGAGCTGTACATGTTACAACAACAAGGGTATTTCCAGCGTACATAAATCAAACAAGTAGAGACACTCAGTGTCAGTTCGTTTGATGTCAAAATTCCGATTTGGATGACCTTGAACGGCTCCTGGGGGGTATTTTCCGATAGTACTGACAGTTGGCGCCACTACTTGATCACATCTAGAGACCCTTAAAAGGGTCTTTAATCCTGATTGGTAGCAGAGCCAGTAACTGGCTCTGATTGGTAAAATTTTGTGCTGCCATCTAAAGGGCAAGCTTAGAAATACTCCCTAAGGCACTGTCCAGGCACTCTAGGCAGGTTCAACATTTGGTATGAGTGTCTCTACTTGTTTGATTTATTTACTCTGGTATTTCGTTTGGGATAAGTACGACTCCTCAGCTCGTATCCGTAGCAATGGCGTGGTTAAAAACTAACGAAAGATCAATAAAAATGAAAATATTTTTAGTTCGAAAAACCAAATACAATGAGCGCGCCAATTAAAGGGTAAATATATAATGTGTTTACAAGCTGGTATCTTGATATTCATGGTGTAATAGCGCAAACCTTCACTAGTATTGGTCACTTAACAGCCGTGGCTGAATAATCTAGATGTAGATGTCTCACTTCCAATATCGGACTGTATATGTGTGAGTTCTCTTTCGAGAAAAAAAGTTCGAAAACCTGCCATAACACTTGAAAACTGTACAAAATACACATTTATTTTATGTAATTTTAAAAATCAGGCGGAACTGTGGTACAATTCTGGAAGGCTAAAGAATAATGTCAGGAGACCGTTTTAGTGGACAACCGCTGCCAAGTGTCAGAAAAAATGATACTGAAAAAAGGGAAGAGGCTAGAAGATAGGGTCATAAAACGATCTGCAGCAGATTTGTGAAAACTGATAATAATTTAACTTCTACTTTTTTTAATTTGTAAAAAACTAAATAAAACTATAATAATAATAATAGTTAATTGTGTACATACATTTCTGCCCCTCTCTAACTGGAATCCTGGCTACGCCCTTGGATCGACATCGAATGCATTTATAAAGGAAGTGAACTCTTTAAAAGGATCAGTGCAATTACGCGAGTGAACAGAGCAAAGCAAATAATAAAACGTGTAGTGGCGCAAAAAGACATTTTGACAATTAAAAATGCAGATAACATTTTAGATATAAGAAAGGTTTAAATTTAATGATTTGTAAGTAAATTTATTTGAAATAATTGATTTGAACTTGGATAATTTCCGTTTGTATAGTATTTTTTTATAGCGGACTTCATCAGATAACAATTGAATAAATTATAAGATTGGCATGAAATTTTGTGCTTTCTTTGAATAAAGTTTTTATACAATAAAAGTAAATAGTTTGAGCCAAAAAGTGTTTCACTGTGTTAAGCAGCTGTGCAAATTTCATATGAGAACGTTTGTGGCGATTTCCGCAACAATAAATAATTTTACCAAGAGCATCATTGAAGAAACGTTCGCCACCCACATCAAGATTACAAACCAGAATTGCAGCCGAAAATAGGGTCCAGAGGCAGCGTTTTACACTGCGACGCATCAGGCAGGAGTGTAGGACACCGACCAGCAATACAAACACCGGGGGAAACCGTTGCAGACGAAGATACTAGCAGGGCCCCTTTTCGATCACCGAACGAAGACACGTCAAAGTTTAAGGTACTGTAATAAGCTAAATATCAGTGTGAGAATTTAGAAATTTGTGTGCATGCGAGACAATACCGTACTGAACAAGATTCAAGCATCTTCAAGCCTCCAGCGAAAGTCATTTTCAAATTATTAACCAGAGTCCAGTGGTGAGGTTAGGTGGAGATTAAACAATTGCAGAAATTCAATCGGCGTCCTTTCTGACGTCATAAGACGAATTAATTCCTGAAACAAATAAGAATAATAACCTCCAAAGCACTACGATTGAAATAAATAATCTTCGAATTTTCAGAAATTTACCCTGGGAATAGAGTTGATTGTTTTCCCGAGCCAGCGTTACAATAATAAATTGCAGATAAATAAAATACGAAAAAGAGCATAAACTATTTATTTTGGTAAAGTAAAAATAAAATTACAAATCAGCAAGGTTATTTTAATCAGTTTAAGTCTTACATTAAATTTTAGAAACCATATCAATTTATATAGCAAACTCAAAGTGGAGCTTTCAAAGCAATCCATCTTAATATACGCATTTGGGCAGGACATATACAGGGTTTTCCGATTGCTTTTCATTATTTATCAATTGTGTTTCCCCATTTATCGAATGAGATTCCCATTTGCCTTTTCACGTTTTAACAATTAAGTTCCTTTTTTATTAAAACAATTTCCATTTATGTCAATTGATTTACCCTTCAACATTTGTCAAACATGGAACGTGCAAGAAGGCAAAACGGCAATGATGTGATTGGATTAATTGTTAATTTCATGAATCGGGGACTGTCTTCTGGTACTATGGGAAGACAGTTTAACGTGAAACCCAATGTAGTGAGAAAATTGTATCCAAAACATTGACAACATATACAGTCGTACTTGGGTGATTGTGTTTACAAAGGAGTGAAATTCTTACATAATTAATTTATGATATATACTTCATAATATTGCATATCATATAACCACAATTGTTTGTAATAGTGACATGTGTAGTGTTCATTTAAATAAATATGGTTTAGTTCTATTGAAAAAAAAAACACATCTGATACGTTGTGAAACTGTTTTGACAAAAGGCAAATACATTTCATATAATTTTGACAGGCGTTGACAAATGGGAATTACATTTGACTAATAGTGAAACACAATTGATACAAGGTGAAAAGCAATGGGAAAACTCTGTAAGTACCTTTTAAAGGCGAGTTTGGAAGAAATTTCTGTGAAACTGGGTCAGTTTGACAAGCTGCAAATTCCCCAATTGATGATAACTAAATCAAGAAAGATGGATTTTGGTAGGCATCTTCGTGAGGTCGGTTTCTAGAATAAATATATGACTAGGGCATCTGGAGGCTTTATCTTGATATTGAAAGTTAACGGTTGAAATATGCAATTAACCTTAAATTAAGTAATTTGTTGTTTTCGCACTGTTTTGTATTGATTTCTCCACCAGTTTCTGTATGACATGACTTTATGATAACTTTTTGTAGCGTGACAGTTTCGGCCAATCGCCGGTTGTAGTAATAACAAACTAGCAAAGTTTTAGAGCATTACTATTTGTGGCTATAAATAGGTCCGGAATAGATTTAGAGATTTAGAGACATTCTTATTCTGATTCTGAAATGTTGCGCGTCGAATTGGAAATACTTTTACAATTAAGCACTTACGTCAAATTCTATATAAACTTCTAAATGTCTTACATACACAGTGGCTAGAAAAACCCCGGCCACTTTTCCAACTATTAACACCAGCTGTCGCTGTTTTTTACGATGTTTAGGTGTTTAAATTAAAATTAGCTACACTGCTTTCCACTGTCAATTTCAAAATTATATTCTGCTTTCAAACTGACAGCGCAGAAGATATGAATACAAATCTCCAACAACGTATTGCTATTGCAAATTGGTTTTATCAAGCGCAAATGGGTCATTCTACCAGAATGGCGGTACAAATAGTGCAACATCGTTGGCGTCAAACTTATGCGAATCTACCACCACCAGTCCGTAGTACCATAATTACAATTGTTGCTACACATGAACTAATTTCAGTAGTCCACTTGGATTCTCTGTTGTCAGTATTTTAATTAAACTTTTCTTTACTTGACCGCCGCAAGAAAAGTGGCCGCGGTTTTTCTAGTCGCTCTGTACATTAAAAGTAGATCAGTAGACCATTTTCTTTACAAATTATTTGTAGATTTAGTGATACAAAAAGCTAATTACCATTTCAACGTTTATAAGCTACTTGGTCGAGCTGGGATCTTGCTGGCAATTTCTCTGCATAGAAAGGCGTTGGAGGTCGCAGAACGATAGCAGTTGGACATTTTGGAGTACTGCACGCCGACGGACTGGAACATTAGTATGCGACGACTTTCCAGGGGCACAGCATTAACGCGAAAAGTGCAGGTTTTCTACTCGTGCACGCAAAATTGTACATGTTTGTTACAAAACTAGATAATTGGATTGGTTCAAGCTAATAACGTAATTATTCTTTCTTTGACCTTAACAAAGTCCTTTGAACTTACGATTAAAGTTTTAAATTGCTGTTTTTGAAAAGCCAAGAAATAGTCTTTTTAATATTTCTACCCTGAGATAAAATGTTGATATAAAGTTTCATGCTAGTGCATTAAATGTTGATTTAAAGATAGACATTTGATGTGGTATCCTATCCATCGAAGCATAGCACTATCATTAAGAATTACATAATTAAAAAGAGTAAGCATTAGGCCAATTATAGCAAACTATTTGCCTTTATCGCGAGGCGTTATCAACATATTACTGAAGATTTCATTCAACGCTACTATAAATAATTAGTGAGATAGTGTCATCTTAGAGCAGCTTTTTATTGGCATAGCCTATATGCTACATATCGTTAAGAAATTCCAAGACTGCCCAGATTTCGATAGTATCAAATGCTTTCTGATAATTCACGAAGGCCATATTATATGTATTGGATTTTTTAATGAGTAATTTTGCAGTTTCTAATTGATCACATGTTCCATAACCTGATTGAAAACCGACTTGCTTTCGTGACTGTTGAAGGTCGATTTTAGGAGTTAATCGGTTGGTTAGTATAAGTGTAAATAGTTTATACATCTAGTAAAATAAACTGGAGGGCTTTAGTTGTTCAACTTTGCAATCACAGCTTTTTTATGAATTAAGGTTATTTCGGGTTCATTCCATGACTTCGGTACCTAATTTGTTTCTACGCATCGATTATACAGAAATTTCAATTCGTTGACGATTACAGCACCACCTTCTGTTAGCAGGTCGAACTGCTTTATTTCTTTTTGTTGTCTTAAGGGCATTAGTGATTTTATGTTTGGTTATTCCCGGGTATCCTCTGACCCTCCGTTCTGAATTTTTAAGTCCATTTATTTAATATAATATACTAGTACACAGAATCGTTTTTATATCTCAACTTGTTTATCATCAATAAAATTAATATTAATAGTATTGTTTTACAAAGCTGATTAAATATATTTTTTTCTATAGCAAATGTTAAAGTGTGCTTTAATCGACTCAAAGCAAAAGGTCAAGTGTTGCTTTAACAGCAAGGGTAGATAAAGTAGGTAGCACTTTAACATCAAGGGTATATAAAGTAATTACATTTTCTAACTTTTATTTAAATTAAATATTACAGCTTCGTATTATCCTATCAACCCAATCTAGCTACTGAGATTTTAAAATGTTATTGACTTACTTTATGTTCTTTTGAAATTGTTAAAGTTTTTTCTATAGAAAAAAATGTATTATACAGGTGGACAAAATTGAAATTTATCGTCTTGTATAATAAATTACTATTGAAACTATAAATGTTTCTCATTTTTTTACCTTCTTGTGGAAGCGAATTATAGATTTTCAGTCCCTTATAATACAAATAATTTTGTGTACACGCGTTATTGAATTTAGGCAGCCTAAAATCAAATTGACTTCTCGTCTTATATTGATGCATATCAGCATTTAGTATCAAATGATCCGTCATATAATTTGGCAACAAATTATTAACAGCTTTGTAAATAAAAACCATTGTGTTAAAGTAAATTTGCTGTTTTGTTGTTTTTGCAACTTTTTCAAATCTACGTCGTAACAAAGAGAATACTTGCACAGTAATCAAAGTGTGGGGCAATAATTATTTTATATACTAGAATCCTAGCATTACTAATGTTTAATTCTTTCTAAAAATTCTATTCTTTTAGCAACATTATTAATGATAAAATTTATATTACTACGAAAGTATTATCTAAGTACCTATAATGACTCTCAGATATTCAATTTCACACTTGTCCTAGTTCTAGACAATATTTCATTTTAGTTTGTTGATTTGTAACCACTATGATATTCTCCCAAGATCTGTATTTATTCTGTTGACTGCATCAGTAGTATTTTCAGCAGTTACCCAAACTAATATGTCGTCAGCAAACAAATTTAACGAGCAGTGTTTAACATTTATTTCAACATCATTGACGTACAGTAGGAGTAGCAATAGACCTAATACAGAACTCTGAGGACCCCCCAATATGTCATCATACACAGTTGTTTGGGAGCGAGAAGATAGATAGCTCGCGAACCATTGTTTTTCGATTTCCTATATTTCTTATTTGTCCAGTTTTTTAATATTTTTTTTATATCAATTGTTTCAATAGAGCGCCCACTACACTTGTTAATCAATTTTACTTATCCAATTCCCTAAAACTAGATTTAATGCCGTTTCACACGAATGCCTGCTTTTGAATCTGAACTGCTTTCTACTTATAATCTTATTTGCTTCGATAAACTCCTGCAATTGGTCTTTTACAATTTTTTCTAAAATGTGTTCCTCATAAGTTCTTCTTATATGCGATATTCGGTATTACCCTAAATTTGATATTGTTTTTAAAACTATAACGATATTGACAGTTTGCCGACTTTGTGAATTACGCCTTATTGTACTATACCCCGGAAAATGTATTTCACACAATCTCATCGCTAATGCGAGTTCCACTTAAGAATAGCAAGGCTAGGCGCCCCTATAAGAATAAGATTTCCAATTTTTCTATAAGTTTTAACACACTATGGCAATTGAAATAGATTATTTCAGCATTCCTTTCGCCTACTCTAAAAACCAATTTTACTTCTAGCTTGTTTCAATTTACCTTTAAAAACTGCACAGCTAGATAATTTATATCCAATTTCATTCTCAATTTTTTCGCTGCATGTGCACAGTTTAAAGATTTTAGCTCATTATCTCTAGCTCGACATTCACTGATTAGATGCGACTCTGAACATTTTGAGCACGTATCTATCCCAACTAATTGTTACCGCACAAACACGATACAACGACATAATCGGGAAATAAACCTAGAATACAAGGCCCTAGCTCTGTTACGATAGCGGTAACAAAAAAGGTACGCCGGGTAGACTGCAGTGGAGATGGACAGGTTCTTGACGACCTTGGAGTCAGGGCTGTACTCCGGTACAAGATGTGACTGATGGTAAATTATTGAAAGCGCCACCGCATTCAGAATAGATCGGAAAAACAACATCAACAACAAAGGTGAAAGCACTCTGAATGTGGAAGTAAATGATTCACCTTACTACTTCTAACTTGGCAGAGTTTGGTCGACGAACCACGTACAACACTGACTTACCTTACAAAAATAACTCATTGATGCAGCTGCTAAACTCCTTTTACAACTTACAAGTACACACATAACGCATGCAAATACTGTAAACACAAATGAAAAGCATAAATACTTAACAATGAACTCTATTGCAATAATAAAAATATGTAAGTGACAATGACAAGATTTAGAATAAAAGTAACAACACCTACATGGGTTAGTAAACGTTAGATTAAATCGCGTAACACGTTAACTTAGTTACAAACAGCAAACCTGATAAATTGGGTAAATTAGCACTTCTAGCAATAAATGTAATAAGTCGGACTGTTCAACACTTTTGACGAAATGGTACGTTCACTGAACGGTATACACATGAATACTTACATATAAATACACATAAATAGGTTACCTGAAAGACTTTAGTTTACTACAGTTGACGGGCGAGATTATATGCGATCGCTTTCCCAAATAAACTGCCCCAAGATGCCTGAAGAAAGGAACGACCGGTAGACCACAGGGTGTTAGCAGGATGCAGAAACAAGGCCTCGATGAGGTTTGCCATAGCCGGGGTTGGCAAGATAAATTATAATCCGCCAAAGGTAAAAAGACATCGCAACGACACTTCCAGTAAGAAATAACGAAACTAGCAAGATATAACATGAAGTCATACTTAATTTAGAGTTGGTATTTTTGGGAGTCCGTTAAAAGATTCACCATAGCGAAATTAAAGGTGTCGCAACCCTTACGGTAATGAACTCCGAACACACTAACTAGTTTGCTTCATCAACCCAAACCTCAGGGGTTGCCACAAAAAGGACAGTTCTATTCCTTTAGAAGGCATTCCGGTAGTTCAACAGTTCCTCAGAAGGCACCAAAAGCGGAATATAATTTCTTCTACAAGCAACCCCCGGGGCCTCGTAAAGCTAGACCGCGGTGGGCCCGAATACACACACGTGTTTTGCAGTTCAGAGACGGGTGGTAATTGAGTTTAGAAAACGCGGGCAGCCCCAACAACGGCGACAGCGTTTCAAAATGCCTAAATGTTGTAACATTCCGCTCTTCTGCTAATAAGGGCGTTGAATTAATTAATCACCATCGGGTAGCTCTCTCAGTCGGAGTTAATTTGATTCAGACAGATATGCACTATGAGACCATCAAACAAACACCAGGATAATTTTAGTTCAAAATATATTTACAAACATAGGCTTTATCCAATAGAACAAAATTAAATGTATTTTACAATAAAATTGGTAGATATACGAAACGTCATGTTGCGAACACCCAGCGTCACTGCAACCCGTTATACATCCGTGCGTTTGTGGCCCTACAGTTTGAGCCCTAGTAGATCGACGCGACGCCACTGGTCGCGTTATTGAGCCTCCGAAATTAGTCCCAGGGATACCAACCGTTAAACTTGAATCTCGGTCATAATATCAAAGACACGTGTAACTGCAAATATAGGTTAATTCGGCTATGTCAGAGTTATTTACTTACAACACCGGGTCGTGCGGGAGATTCGGTGAGCCCCCTGTGAAGTGGGTGTTGTGTTTGTGCTGGATGCCATAGAATGGGAAGGATTCCACCTGGGGCTCAGCTTCGAGTCGAGAGCGGATGTCGGGAAAACGTCCGCACAGCGCTTGCCCTCCGGGGATGCTGTAGGATCTTGGTTGATCGGTGAGTAAATCTCTGTAGTCAACAAATATTAAAAGCAACTTTAAACGGCCCCTAAGATTAGCGATGTGCCGGGCCACAAGAATATGTAATCTGACACGGCCAGGTTATGCAGTTGCGCTATTTAGCTGGCTCAATTATTACGAGAAGCATGCGAAACGGCCTCGTAAACGAGTCGTCGCCTCCAACATGTCTTCCAGGAAATTGTTACAACTATTTGTTGGGCTAAAAATTTAGGCTGAAATCAGGTTATAATATTAACAGGGCAAACCAGCGAAGCGGTTTTCCTTGAATGACCAAAAGCATATTAAGCGATTTGCAGGGAACGAGTGTGTCGGAACAAGAAATTTTAAGAATTCAATCAGCTGAACTACAAGGCTTCGCATAAGATAACGAAGCGTAAATTTATAAATGAATTTCGGCGAATATAAATGGAATGCAGAGTGTTACTAAACGACCTACGCGGAAATAAGGTTCTTGCGGAATCAAAGTTTGATAATATTACCAAGCCAAATATTTGGCTTGAATAAATCGGAAACAGGCTAAAAATTGCGGAAAGCAAATGCTTCAGGGAAATTGTTCTAACATAATGTTTAATTTTATTTCTCTCATCATTAACCTTTAAGCTTTCGCATTAAATTCTGCATACACCGTAAACTATCTTCTCACAGCTTTACTTCTACTTTCTTTAATATGTACTACTTTAAAATCAGCCTCTTGTACATCATTTTAATTATTTTACATTTCTTATTTTATCGTCTATAGCTTCAAATGAAAATTTTTCGTTTAATCCAACTATTTTGATATTGGATAATCTTTTTTTCGGGATGGTTACTTCATTATTTTCTCCAATTTTGCTTGCTATCTTTTCTTGGAATTTGTTCGGTGCCTCTTTATTTTTACAGTCTATTACAATACCATATTTGCTAAAAAGTCGAAGGCTTAAAAATTGTGGGATCACTGATTTTTTTTATTTCTTTTTCGTGTCCGTACTTGTTTGTTCCTGATTCTTCGAATTTTTTAAGACAACTGGATGGTGTTTTTTAATTTTAAGTTTTTCAGCATGATTCACTTCCACCGTATCTTGCTTTTCAATTACTTGTTTAATGGTGGCTTGTACTTGTTCGTTCCGCTCATCTATAATATCTTGTAAATCAACCAATTTCTGTGGTTGATCCTTCAATCTATCGTTCTGTGTCTTTCATTTCCGCATACATTGTTCCAAGTTTCCTTCATTTTCTCTAATATACTCCGCATATTATGACTTTTCTTATAGGCGTACTGCTCATAAAACCAACCCATTCACTTTTTGCTAGTAATGTAGGTATAATATTCACTGCCACTGTTCACACATTTTGAATGGTAATTTTTGTCGCACATGTCAGCACAGGGCAACATGTTGTCGGTTCTTTTTAGTTCAGAAAAACACTTTCCACAATTGTCCTCCATTGTTATTTTTTCATTTACCAATGGGCAATATTTGCTCAAAAATTAACACTGTAGATTTGGATGAGTATCACACACGTCTGCACCTGACAACGTTCACACTGAGAGATTTCCTTCTTTAAGCTGGGCCTGACTTTGGTAATATATACCGGGTGTCTTAAAAAGAATTACATCTAGTAGGTTTTGAATTTTGTTTGCATGCAAATTTTTATGTCCCCTAGATTATTATTGGTATTGCATTATTCAGTCACTCATTAATTGTCAAATTGAAGAGTAAACTTCAAATAGTTTTAATTAAATTTGTGAATTCAACACAAAATGTACAATATACAAAAAATACATCTTTATTATTTCGGCATATTTTCGATCAGGACAGTTAATACTAAATGGAGAATGGCAATATTCCTATATGGTTTGTAAGCAGCAGTTTCGATAGCAATTTCTTAACAGAATTGTTGAGAAAACTGTTTTGCTGCACTACATTCATCGCACTGTTGAAAAGTTTCTGGCGCGAGGAAGTGTAGAAAAAGGCAAGTCTAGTGGAAGGCCAGCCACTGCCCCAAACGTTATTTAAAATGTAGAAGCTCCTGTTGTACAAACTTCAAAAATGTTAGTGCGTCGTATTTTACCTAAGACGGATGTCCCTAAAAGTACCTACTGTTCACAACATTTTGAAGAAGCGACTGCACATGCATCCCTATAAAGTGTTTCTTTTACATGATATTCGACCACAGGATCATGCTAATCGAATACATGATTGCAACTTTTTCCAACAAAACGATGTTCTTGATTTAAGTTTTTTTATGGATGAGGCATTGTTCCATTTAAATGGATTTCTAAATAAACTGAACTACAGAATGTGGTTAGTCGATAATCTGCACAACCATATTGAGTCACCTTTACATCCTCCTAAAGTTGGAATATGGTTAGCTGTGTCACGTTGTAGGATCATATGACCAATACTTTTCATGACCCAGAAAACGGCCAACGTTATGGAGAACAGCTGTTAGTGTCCTTCTTGGATCAACTTCATCTCGATGCATTTAATGGAGATTACTTCCAGCAGGACGAGGCCACTGCACATACAACAAGGAAATATTTACAACTTCTCGAGCAGTTTTTTCCCAATCGAGCATTTAGCAGAGGGAGTTGGGCAGCAATTCACCCGATCTTACTCCGTTGGGTTCCTTTATCTTCGGACATTTTAAAAATTAAGTCTACAGAAAAAGAACTAATAATTTAGAAGAGCTGATGAGGTGCATTAGAATTAAATGCAATGACACCTGCAATGTTGTACCGCGTTTTTGATAACATGAAACGTAGGGTAACATTGTGTATTCAGCAAAATGGTGGACATGTTGAGCACTTGTAGCCAAGCAATAACTGACTCCTCGCTAAGGACTACCTTTAGCCGCGAAGTTATTTTCCTTCCGTTGCTTTTAAGTTCTGTATTTGAGAAATATTTTTTATTTTCTGGAAAAAATATACTATTATACACCTTTTATGTGGGTTGTCTTGTAACACTTCGCCCTTGCTATTAAGGGTGTTGAATAAATTAATTACCATCGGGTAGCTCTCTCAGTCGGAGTTAATTTGGTTCAGACAGATATACACTACGAGACCAGCAAACAAACACCAGGATAATTTTAGACAGTTTAATTATAGTTCAAAATCTATTTACAAACATAGGCATTATCCAATAGACCAAAATAAAATGTATTTCACAATAAAATTGGTAGTTATACGAGACGTTCTGTTGCGAAAACCTGGCGTCATTGCAACCCGTCATACATCGGTGCGTTTGGAGGCCCTACAGTTTGTGCCCTGGTAGAACAACGGGACGCCACTGTCCGCGCTGTTAAGCCGTCGAAATTAGTCCCAGGGATACCAATCGTTAAACTTGAATCTCGGTCACAATGTCAAACACACGTGTAACTGCAAATATAGGTTAACTCGGCTATGGAAGGGTTATTTACTTACAACACCGGGTTGTGCGGGAGATTCGGCAAGCCCCCTATGAACTGGGTGTTGTGTTTTTGTTGGATGCCATTGAATGAGAAGTCGACGGTGGATTCCACCTGGGGCTCGGCTTCGAGTCTGGAACGGAAGTCTGAAAAACGTCCCCACAGCGCTTGCCCTCCGGGGATGCTGTAGGCATTTGGTTGATTGGTGAGTAAACCTCTGTAGTCAACAAATATTTAGAACAAATTTAAACGGCCTCTAAGATTGGCGATGTGCCGGGCCTCAATAATATGTAATCTGACACGGCCAGGGCGGGTATAATTATGCTGTGTAGCTGGCTTAATTATTACGAGAAGCATGCGAAACGGCCTCGTGAACGAGTCTTCGTCTCCAACATGTCTTCCCGGAAATTGTTACAAAATAATTATGGACGGAGCTTGGGCTAAAATTTAGGCTGGCTTCAGGTTATAATATTGACAGGGCAAACCAGTGAAGCGGTCCTCGGTGAGGTCGTCGCCTCCAGGACCTGGCTTTCAGAACGGGGATTCGTTCGGGTTTTAGCTAGAAACACGGCCTCCTAGATTGGTGTCTTCGGTTCGACTTAGCTACAGGTAAATTCAGGGTGCACGATTTCAAAGTGTGAGGGAAGAATTCTGTTTAAATCGGACGGGACGGACAGGATTGGGAATGATCTGGGACTGGGTGGATACTGGAGTGAAGCCTGAGTTTGACTGCAGGAAGGAATGCTGGAGGGAAATGCTGGAGGGAATCTCTCGTGGAACGGTCGTGGAGCAGCTTTTATGTCCCCTCTTCGTGCTTCGTGCATCTAGCAACCACTTCGGACATTCTGATTCGGAGAACGGCGCAAACGGAGACCTGCGCCTCCTCGATGACGTATTTCTAAGATTCAAACTCCGATACGTAACGCTGAATAAGCTATGGGAGAACGCGCGAATTAATTTTAATTTAGAAAAACGCGTTCCCGCTGGGCGAAACGTTACAGTCTTACTTCTTACAGTTTTCGTGCTATTAAATAATGCTTTGAAATACGTATGTAATGTGTCTCACTTTAAAAATAAACTAAAACCACTCCGTAAATAAATTCGGTCAACAAAGGTTATTGAGGTTATGTTGTTATTTCGTCTACTAGATGAGAGTATTGCGAGAGCGGAACATTTCATTTTGCATAGAAAGTTAAAAGCATTCTAGATGTAATTCTTTTTAAGACACCCAGTATTTCTCTATAATATCTTTCTACATCTTTAGTTATTTGGTCGAATTGCTTATATTATTGGTAGTTGCCTTCTCTGTTGTTGCTACAGAAGCTTCACGCATGATATTGGTGATAAGTTCAGCATGTTCATATAGTCCCATATTTTTTATTTTGTCGATGAATGTTACTTTATCTATGATTTCATTTCATACAGGTATGCATCTTTATGTTGTTTCATCTTGTGTAGGTCAATATACCTACTGTGGTCACTGCCTAAGTTTACTTTGTTTATAACTATCACGTCTTAGATTATATGTCTTTTATCTGTAATGATGTAATCAATTTGTTTTTTTTTAATTAATCCAGTATCCAGCATTTCATTCAGTTATTAGAAATTACTAAATCTGCTATAGGTAATTACCTGATATACAGGGTGTTTCCAAATCATTGCAGGAGCTCGTAATAGCAGATATTTTACAATATTCTGCGACAAAGAAAGTTATACAATTTTGTCGAGACCCTAATCGTTTTCAAACGAGACGATAAAGTTTTTAAAACATTCATTGTGGGAGGCTAGCGATTTATAAAATTCATAGGAAAGCGCTGTTAACAAACGATGAAAAACACGTTTATTGGTAATATTTTTCAGTTGCTTGTCATCCAACTGCCCACTATTTTTGTTTCAATACTACAATGAGTTACAATCCCGAAGAATATTGCAAAATGATAATAATTTGCAGTAAATGAAGCTGGTGCTCGAGAATATGCCATTCGATTTTTAAGAACGAGACACCCAAAACGAAACGTTTTATCATAACAAAAGATAAATCGTGCAATAAATACAGGTACTTTGGTTTCCTCATATAAAGGTGTAGATGGTCGCGCACATAGGGCACGAATCCAGGCTAATGAAGATGCCGTGCTTCATGCTTTAGAAGAAAAACCAACAGATACTGTACGAAACCTATCACGCATATTGAATATTTAAAAAGCTCTACACACAGAATTTTTGAAGAATAACAGACAATGTGCCTATCATTATAAGCGTGGATATTACCAGGACCATTTCTGCACTTGGATATTACAGCAGGAACAGATGCATCCAGATTTTTAACGAATGAATCCATTTTCTCACGCGCAGGGACCTTCAATGGACACAACTGCCATATTTGGACCAATGAAAAGCTGCATGCTTTCAGGCCTAGACGTTTTCAACATAGTTTTAGCGTAAATGTATGGGCTGGTGTTTTTGAAAATAATTTGATAAGAAACGGCTCACAAGATGACAAACTGTCGTCACATTTAAGTTGTTTCTGGAGGTTAGATCCTTTGAAATTATGAATTGTTTGAACGGAGAAATCTACTGTACTTTTTTAACCGTAGACCTACCACAATTGTTGGAAGATTTGCCATTATTACAACGTCGTAACATGTGGTTTTAACACGATGGAGCTCTGCCACACTTTGCATTGCACGCAAGAGCAATTTTAAACAGAACATATCCAAATAGCCAGATAGGACTAATCCCCATTAAACTATTTTCTTTGGGGCCATATAAAACAATATGTTTATAGGGAGGTTATTCATATCCTGGACGAGCATCAGTTTTGACACAGACTGACCTGCTAACCTCGAAGTTGACATAGACTTACAGTGCCACCAACATATTAACAACTTACTTTGGATACATTTTTTATATCGATTGATATTTTATTTTCGAGTAAAATTTAAATTTTACTTTTTATGGGCGTGTATAAGTGGGTATTTCTCCAAATTCTGGAAAGCCATTCCATCTATACCAATTTTGTTTTTCTGTTGAATCAATAGAGACGTGGAAATATTCTAAAATACTATAATGTAGACCAGTTATGTGGCTATTGCACGAGTTAGGTCTGAACATTTTGAAATATTATGAAGAATTGCCATCGGCATCTACCATGGGAAGGTGCAACTTATTTGATAGAACGCGAAGTTTTCGACTTATTCGCGAAAAACATCCATTTTTATCACGAAAAATCTAAGTCTTCAATAGCGAATAGCTCGAAAAATATCGATCTATCGAAAAAACTATATAGTACATTTTTTACTTAGAATCTGTCCCTCTATCCATTTCCGGATGTAAACAATTTTCACCCACGAGAAGGGGTGGCATCCACTCTTAGGGTAAAAGCGCTCATCGGCGCTATGTCACTTTTGCTCCTTGAGCCGTCCCCTAACCACTCACCAAATTTCACGTCAATCGGTCAAGGTTCAAAGAATTCTGAGGTAATAGCATATTTTTACCTTCTGAAACAATAAAGAAGCCAACCTGCGATCGATTACTAATAATAATTAATGGTAGTATAATCGCAGATCAACCCCCTTATCATTTATACACCACGGTAGCTCTGAAATGTTCTTACTCACCGCAATGACCTAACTAGCTCAATCTCGGTGGCCTTGGGTCGCAGATTTTTATCATCAGCTGAACTGCTGCAAGTTCTTATAATAATAAAAAACACAGGGCGCCAGAAATCACAGATTTCAAAAAATAAATAAAATTATAGCAACAATTAGGTTTATTTAATTAATAATTAATAGTTGCTCGCAACATCGTTATTAAGTCTGTAAATTGTTTATCACAATATTAAAAGGTTTAAATACAGTATATAATACAGTATATTACTAATGCTGAAAATGCAGCACGCATAAAAAATATGTGAACCTCTTTTGGGCTCTTGAATTGAATATAATTACAACTCAATGAAGGAGTAAGCTTACCACTGTCATATGTTGTCACCGTTATCTCGGTACTGATGATAAAATGGCGTGAGGGCACTTTTTACAAAATTCTTAATACGTATTCATATGAGCATTTAGCAAAACTATAAATTTGTGAATTGTAAGTTTGTGAACAGTTAATACATTATGTTTTGAATGTGTAAAGCGTAGATTTGTGATCAATTAATACATTACATGTTAACGGAGTTTAAATTTGTAAATTATAAATCTGAAGCGACGTTAAAATCGATTCAGCCAATAATTCATGGGCGGACGGGGTTATCAACAAACGTTGAAACAAGACTAACCTGGGTTGTGATAAAAAAACGTCGCCGGCAGGCACTGAATTGGTCCAGGATTATCTTAGCGTACCAGCCAACAGCAGCATCGAACTCGTGGCCGAAATTGATAATGGAATGGACGCTCCTTGTTACAACTTGGCAAACTCAAGATGACATTCCAGAAAGGAGTTGCGGGTCCAAGTTATTAATTATGGTGTTAAATAAGGAAACCCAAATAAGAAGACGTCTAAAAACGGCATCTAAGAATGGAGTTTAAGAATGACGTTGAAGAATGACGTCTAAGAGCGACGTCTAAGAGCTAATAAAAAAGGGAAATTACTAAACTGAATATCAAACAAGTAGCGTAGACATACCTGATTTTAGTCATCAGCTCACAAACGAAGTTAATTAGTAATCGGTGCCATAGCACGCGGAAATGCCTTCGTAGAAGCAAGTTACTTCAACCGAATGCAAAAATCGAATGCCCGCTAAATAACGGAATAGCTGGCGCGGAGAGATAACAAGTGGATTTCTGAAAAACCAAAACCAGCACTTTTGCGCGAACAAGATTTCATATCGTTTGAAATACAGCGAATTATAACTCATGTAAAAATATACAGGCTGGCCCGGAAATGAATAAATGACGAAACAAATAGAAAAATACCTGAGGTATGACTATACTAAAGTAATTGAAAAGGTTATCGTCAGTCAAAAGAAGGCGAAAGGAAAATAGCGAAATAGATGGGGAATAAAATAGTAAAGTTAAGAAAAGAAGAAAAGATAGAAAGTTTCTACGGAGGGAATAGTCGTGAGCAAAGTGCTAAACCGATCCGTCGCGCTAGATGAAAAAGGCGCGTCGGTGGATAAGTTAGACGCTTAGCTCCGTACCATAGCCAACAAGAAACGAACTAATCAGAAGGTTACCTTAAACGTGTACTGGCAGAACACACACGCATTGGACTTAGCCAGCGTACTGAAAAGTTGCTGAGATTTAGCCAACGGCTGAGGCAGCAGCCGAAAATTGTCACCGAATTAAGAAATGGGATTTGGAATAGGCCAAGAAGGTAGAGAAGAAAAGAAATCGAAAAAAGGGATACCTGGGTATTAAAAGAGTATAGTAAAGGAAGATAGTGTAACGAAGAGGGATTTGGAAGGGATAAGTCCGATGTCCGTCAGTCAGTCAGTCAACGCAGGGCTGTTTGAAAGAAGCTATTGTAGTGAAATGGGAAATTAACAAAAGCTGAGGACGCTGTTGATCACAGACACTCAGCGCGGGCCCCCGTAGTGATCACCGCGAATGTAAGCGACTGTGAAGAAGAGCGCCACAGCAGAAAACCCTAAACCCTGCTGGTCTAAGAAAAGTGAACAGTCCAGGAACGACTGCACACTGAAACACCGTGTGAACCAACACACAGCGAAACACCGGAGATAAATCACAAGAACTTACTTCTGTATGAAACATCGCAGAATTGAAAATACTACGACAACAAATTCGGGTAAAACCCAGGACAGAAAGCTCCAAAAACCATACCCGCCCCGAATTTGGGTAAAGACACCAGAATCCGGAGGGAACGACCGCACCACCACCAAACCCCGCTCGGGCATTTAGCCAGTCGTCGCAGCTAGATGGAAAAGGCGCGCCGGTGACGGACTGAATGTGACTCCCTCACCGAATCGGATGGCAACCCAATCGCTGGCCCCGATCCCCAGAAATCTCCACAAGACCGAAAGAAACCCGCCCCAAAACTAAAAAAAACCCAAGCATGAACTCATGCATACCACAAGTCCTAAAGGCTACTAAAGAACCTAATAGTGTCGACCTGATGTTTTGGAAATATCTCGTGAAACGAGATGGGGAAAGGAAATAAAAAAATATTTGATGGAAAGGTTTCCCAAAAAGAGACCGACCCTGCATAACCAACCAACCACCCCAAGTAAATCGTGCAGGTCTAGAAACTCCTTAAGGCTAATTCATCGTCAGAAAGACAAACTTCGAAAAAGTAAAGAAGACTCACGCATTCATCACGAAAGCAATTTACCTAAGCACTTGCTTCACTATCAACAAAAAACTCAAGAAGAGTTCGACAAAAGGTCCAATCGCTATCTATAAGGAAGCGAGGAAATCCGTCACTCAAAAGGGTTTAACCTAATATAATCTAATGATAGGGAAAAGTACCATCAAATCGGTAATTAGGGAATCGCTCCAGGTGCTTAAGTAGCACTCAAAAGCAAAAAAATATACGGCTTAGAAAGCACGCAATAAATAAGAATAATCATAATAGAAATTGGTTATCAAGTCCAAAAGGGTGAGAATAATGTTGATAGTATAATACTAGCCGTAGGGGGAATAGACGAGAAAAGCTACACATGCACATCCATCATCATAGATAAAATCACATACATACAATCAGGCACACCAAAATTCACTCCTCCACTTGTCCTTCTCCAAAGTAGGGTTTTATTAAATCTTTAATATGCCAAACTCCAACGTTCTTATTGTCGGGGACGGTCACTAACTGATAGGTAAGTGGGCCGGTAACTTTTTGTACTCTGCATTTGACATATTTAGGAGCCAATTTCTGATTGAAGGATTTAGAGGCGTCTGATAAGACGTAGTTCCTTTTCCAAACCAAATCATTGACATTAAATTTTAATGGACGCTTACGCAAGTTATAGTGCTTGGAATTGCGTTGCTAGGAATTATTGAGGCGTTTAACATCGTCTTGATAAAGTTCAGAAAGTTGGTTAACGTCTGAAGCCAGGTCTTCACGAGTTTCTAAAAATAATTCTTCTTCTTGGAAGTTCTTAAAACGACCGTAATAAGTCCCAGAGACTGGTACAGTCCTCCCAAAATTTAGGAAAGAAGGTGTGCAACCCGTCACCTCATAAACGGCGTTACGCAAAGCGTGTGCAACTTGATAAATGTGTTCGTCCCATGAACGATGATTATCCGAAACATAAGAGCGAAGAGCAGTACCGATAACTCGGTTAAATCTCTCGACTAATTGACTTGAAGATGTTAAGAAGAATTATACCAAACTTGTTGAACTTGGTATTGTTTCACCAAGGCTTTTAATTGGGAACTTATAAATTGTGGTCCGTTATCAACCATACATATTTGAGGAACACCAAAAATGAGGAAGACTTCGTTCTCCAAAAACATGGCTACTGCTTTAGCAGTGGCAGCGCGAACAGCTTTAACTAGGGTAAACTTGGTTAGCCAATCACATACAACTACGATAGAAGTGTTACCAGTTTTCGTGCGAGGTAAAGGACTCATTATGTCAATTGACAAACATTGAAAAGGGTATAAAATCTTCTTATTTTGGCTTATTAAACCAGGTCTAGCAAGTTGACTAACTTTATTCGCAGCACAAGTTTCACAATGGCGTATGTAACGGATGACATCGGCACGCATTTTATGCCAGTAATATTGTTCGGAGATCTTACAAAAGGTTTTATAACCACCCAAGTGGGCAGATGTGGGACTGTCATAAAAGAATTTGTAAATTTCAGTTCGCCGAGAAAGGGGTATAACATGTTTCCATTCCACTAAGCTGCTAACGATGGCATGACGGTTGGGAACATACTTAAAAAATCGGTGATTTTCAATTCGCCAAGTAGGAAATTGATTAGGACTTTGGCTAACACGTTCAATCATTTTTAAGTACCAAGAGTCTAAGTCACCATCAACAAGTTCTAGAGCGGAAACCTGAATAGGAGATCGCAATAAAGCATGGGGAACTACATTATGTTTGCCCTGTCGGTGTCGAATTGTAAAATCGTATTGTGACAGACGAACACTCCAACGGGCTAAGCGGCCAGTGGGGTCTTTCATATTAGTAAACCACAATAAGGAATAGTGGTCAGTTAACACAGTGAAATGTGTACCTTCGATATACGGTCTAAATTTCTCAATGCCAAAGATGACAGCTAAACACTCTCTCTCTGTGACAGAATAATTGCGTTCGGCCTTGTTAAGGGTACGTGAAGCATATGCAATAACCTTTTCCTCATCGTCAATATTTTGTGTAAGGACACAACCGAGGCCAAAATTAGATGCGTCGCATTGTAACGTGAACGGTAGTGAAAAATTTGGACTACTCAAAACAGGAGCGGAGGTCAAACAAGATTTAATTTGATTAAAGGATTTAAGAGCATCATCAGTCCAATGCACACGCTGTTTTTTAATACGACCTTTAATTAGGTCCGAAATAGGAGCAGTTATAGTGGCAAAATTTGGGACGAAGCGACGATACCAAGAAGCTAAGCCAATAAAGCGTTTGACTTTGGTCACCGTATTTGGTTGAGGGTATTTAGTGATAGCCAAAATTTTATCAGGGTCCGTGCGTAAACCATTTTTATCGACAACAAAGCCGAGGTTCGTAAGACTGGGACTGCAAAACTGACATTGGTCGATATTGACAGTTAAGTTAGCGTCTTTAAAACGAGTGTAAACTTGATCTAAGGTGTCCGAGTGTTCTTTAAAGGTTCCAGACACGATAACAATATCGTCTAGATACCCGAAGATGTTTTCACCCAATAGCGGACCAAAGATGCTATCCATGAGACGTTGTTGACTGGCAGCTGCGTTCGCGATACCAAACGGAACGACAGTAAACTCGAAAAAACCACGTCGAGGAACTTTAAAAGCTGTTTTTTTCACACGAATCAGGATGTAGAGAAATTTGGTGAAAGGCTTGTTTAAGATCGATGGACGTAAGATAACGTGCATCGCGCAATTTATCAAGAATGCTATTTAAATATGGTAAATGATAAGCATCCTTCTTGGTAACCGAATTTAATTTTTGACCGTCGAAACAAAGTCAATAAGAACAGTATTTCTTTTTGACTAAAACCATTGGAGAACTCCAAGGAGATTTCGAGGGACGAATAATACCCATCTCTAACAAGCGATCAAGTTCGTGGTCGGCATGGACTTGCATAGCAGGAGACAAAGGATAGTATCTCTGCTTAATAGGAGATGCGTCACCCGTATCAATAGTGTGTACGAATAAATTAGTTAAGCCTAAGGTAGGACCAGAAATTTCAGCAAACTTCCCAACAACTTGGTCTAGAAGAAGTTTTGTTAAACTGACAAATCAATAACGCCACAAATAGTATGCAGCGAAAAAGTTTCAGCCACGTCGAAGCGCCCAGCGACAAAATCAGTCTTTGCTCCAAAAGAGTAGCAAAAATCAACACCTAAAATTAGTGTAGACGGAATTGAGTCACAAATAACCGCATCGATATACCTAGTAATACCATCAATGGTAATGGGTAAGGCAACAGTACCTAAAATATTTTGTAGCTGACCGTCAGCAGTAGTCAAGGTAAGCGGAGACTTATTGTTACACAATTTGAGATCATGTCTCTGATGTAAATATAGACCGTTGCGCCCAAAGTTTGATTGGCCCCTGTATCGCAAAGAGCGTGAATAGGTTCGCCATTAATATAAATGGTTAAATAAGGACGGTTGTGAGAAAGTTGTTTAGTAAAGGTGGCTGAAGTATTACAAGTCATACGGCAAAATTCATTCACAGTCCGTAACCAAGATTCCCAAGATAAAGTATCAGCCTTAGTATAATAGGGATAAGGAATAGATCGGCTGTGATATCTACCCTTTACTTCGCGTTTTTTGAATGGCATTTAGGACAAGTAGCAAAATAACAATTTGCATGACCGCAAATATAACCAAAAATAGTCTTATCTGCTAAGCAAGTATGAAAAGTATGGCCTAATTTACGGCAGTTCCAACAAGTGGTAGTACTTTTCGCACGGTTAGTTCTAGGACCAGGATGTTTAGTTGTCATTTGTGCGGTCTGTGTCACAGGTTTTTTAGGAGTAGGCTGGTAAGCCAAGTCAGGTTCCAGTTGCAAGGATAAAGCAGCAGCAGGATTGCGATATTTAGTATTCTGTATCTTAACGTCTTCCAGCTTTTTACACAGAAATGCAAGGTGTTCAATATCGTGGGCTACTGTTAAATTTAATTGAGTAGCGTAAAAAGGCTGCAAGTTTTTCATAATATGCTTACGTTGAATTGATGCAGATGGTTTAATGAGTAAACGATCAAATAAATTAAGCAGCACAGCAATAAAAAGTGAGGGTTTTTCATCGGCCCCCTGTTTGCGCTTCCTAATCTCGTCCCATAATCCTTCATCAAAATCAGTAGGCAAAAAATCAGATCGCAACCTAGCTACTAATTCGTGCCAGTTTGAAACCCGGTGATGCATAGCACGGTACCATACTAACCCACGACTCTAAAAAAGGTCGACAGCACTAACAAATAATTGGTCCTACGAAATGTTACGCGCTACTCTAAGTTCTTCGACACGTTGTAGGAAAGAATTTACCCACATAGTAGTCGTGTCTCCATTAAATGATAAACCCCATTTGCATACCGGTACAGAAACTAAACCTACATGTCTAGGAAGAGACGTCGTAGAGTAATTAATGTGGTCTAATTCAGTTCGCAAATTAGCAGTAGCTGACATACTAGGTTGTTGTGTAAAAGGAGGATACGGATGTACGTGCTCATCAGAAAAAGACTCTAGGTCGTTGGAACTTAGATGAAGCTAACCCAGCTGCTTTAATTATATTAGGGTTGTCAACAATATTATCTGCCATAGGTTCAATAGCGTCAGAGTTAGATGGAGCTACTGTATTAACAGAATCGACAAAATTAATGGTAGTAACTTCAACATTTGACGGCAAAGGATCTACTTGTAATTGCGAATCGTCATGCTCATTACCAAGTGACTGTAATAAATCTAAGCATTGACTAGTAAGGGTAGCATGCTCCTGCTCTAATTTAGAAGAGGGTTGTAGCCTGGTCAGTCGTGAATACAAATGCGTCAGCCGCGTATCAAGCCGAGCAAATTCTGAATCAGAAGGTGCCCCCGAGAAAGCAGTAACTAACACCGAAAGTTCAGTTAGTTTGCCTTTACAAGCATCAAGTTCGAATTGTACATCAAAGGGTGCTACTAATTGATAAGCGCTAAGCAACGTAGGGTCAGCATTAGTAGAGGGTTTGTACCAGTTCTAGCGCCTCACCTCCTCACCTCTACCTCACAGTCATGAGAATAGTCTGTCTCTCTCCAGCACGTGTAAAGGTATATGTCTATCTCCGTCTACAGAGCAGTGTTACCAACATACAGGGTGTTCCTTAAAAAGTTTATGTAACTAGATGAAGTCCCCAGAATAGTTACTAGATTTAGGCGGCAAATTTAAATTTAGCACGTGTAAAGGTATATGTCTATCTCCGTTTACAGAGCAGTGTTACCAACATACAAAGTGTTCCTTAAAAAGTTGATGTAACTAGATGAAATCCTTATATTAGTTACTAGATTTGGGCGGCAAGTTTAAATTTAGCACGTGTAAGGGTATATGTCTATCTCTGTCTGCAGAGCAGTGTTACCAACATACAGGGTGTTTCTTAAAAAGTTTATGTAACTAGATGAAGTCCCTAGATTAGTTACTAGATTTGGGTGGCAAATTTAAATTTAACACGTGTAAAAGTATATGCCTAGCTGCACCTACAAAACAGTGTTACCAACTTACAGAGTGTTCTATAAGAAAGTGCATGTAACTATTGAAGTCTCTAGATTTAAGCATTAAATTTAAATTTAGTAGTTTCTGTTGCTGTCTAACGAGTTACTCAGATATATATATACATCAACCCATACTAATACAACCGATGAACCAACGAAGTCGAGAACTAAAGTTACCAATAACAACACAACTGCGAGTTTTGCAGGCTCGGCTTACCGATGCGTCTAGGTAACCTCAACACCTTCGTAAAGGTGTCTCAACCTCAAGCTAGTTAAAGTCAGAGTATATTAATTTTACATAATACAGGTTAAACAGCATCTGAGGATTAAGATTGTTTGCATGCTAAATAGTACACTATCACTAGGATAACTGATAAATAATTCCACACAATCATAATTTTAGTTAAAACACTCACCTGTATGTAGCAACGCAAATCCTTAAAACTTTTCGAGAAGCTGAAACGTCAATATTCCGTGTAACCCTCTAGTAGAACGATCTCCCCTCATGTTATACACAGCAGAGAGGTTCAACTCGATTTGAACTGTAAGCGTGATTGAGTCGAGGGTGATGGAGTTAGCAACGGTGGAGACGCTTAAGCCCACAAAGTTGAAGTTGTGTAGATGAATGTTGCATTACTTGAATAAATAGATATTAACCGAAACGCTCACAACCAACACCAACAACTACACCACAACTAATATCAATCTATACCAACCAACAACAATAACTACTACCACAACCAACACCGACAACTACCTCCACAACCAACACCGATAACTACTACCACAACCAACAAACCAGCAAACTACTTCCACAACTAACACCAGTAAACCCAATCTACACCAACAACTACTTCTACAACCAACCAACACCAACAACTACTATTACAACTACACCAACACCAGTATAAACTTTAATCAACGATAATTCAATAAAACACAGAATACATATATACAACATTTTTATTTTATTTACCTATCATACACTTCAAAAGTCTTAAACATCTATATAACATATGTTCAAAAAGTATTTGAACTAGATGAGGCTATACACAGTAACACGAACGACCGATCGACCAACCCCATCAACCAGCCAACCAACTGATTGACTTAGTATACAAATATACATAGCTTAAAATTTCTTAATAGTTTAGTGTAGATTATACTACAGACTAATTCAATAAAGCATAGCATACATATAACATTTTATTATATTTATCTACTATAAATATCAAAGTTTAAAAAAATTTCTGTTAACTACGATGTTACCATCCGATTGATGAATGGTGAATTTTTTAACACGTTGCCGGAATTTTATAATGACCCCAAGCTAGAGTCATTCGTTCCAGGAATGATGTACCTTTTATCATCTTCTGGAGAAAAAGCAACCTTGTTTTTAATTTCCGTGTATAACTGATGGTTATACGATCTAAACTGCCTCATCGTTTTATATATAGTTTTGTTATGTAACACAATACCCTCATAATCATCCATATCAAGCTCATTTTTAATAATCGCGGTTTGAACTCCCTTCGCCTTTTTTGTGAATTCACCCTCTACATCAACTATGTAGGCTTTAGCACCTGTTCCATAGAACTTCCAAATAATCTTACCCCCATACTCATCTTTCATTCTGCCTATTACAGATTTTGTTATAGGCATATTAAAACGATTATTTGGCAAATAGTTAGATGTATCAAAATCCAAAACAATTCAGCAGCACAAATAACATTGACTGAAACACTGGCTTTTACGAACGGCGAGGCCCCACGACGAGGCGCGCAGGAATGCAGTTTTAGCGAACCGGTCCCCGGTTCGCAAAACTGCATTCCTCCTTAAAATTGGGTTTTAAAGTGGAAATTAGCGGCTTTTAAACCATCAAATTGGCGCTGGGTGTTTGGTTATTTTAACGAGGTTTCCCGGATATGCAGTATTTTTTGTAAAACGGAGGGCCATTTCTTTTTTGTAAGTATTAACTTATTTTAAATGTAGTAACACGTCTGGTGACAAGTGCGATTTCAGACGCCATGTTTTTCCTTTATTTGTTGATTTGATAAAATAGAGGTGATTTTTTTTCGCATCAGTCTTAAAAATCATTATCTTTAAAATCAAAATCTGTCATTAAAGCTGGTGTTTCTCTTACTGACACAAAAAGCGTATGTTGTTACGTAACACTATTAATTCCTAGGAACTAGAAGTAACTTCCATTTGATTGGTTGCGGATGTAGTTGTCATAATAATTTTTAAATGAGAAATGTGTTTTAACCATCCGGTTGTAATCAAGACGAAAGCTATTGCAGCTTGTAAGCGTCGCCATATTGCATAAACAATCTTGGGGGCGTAGCTGAAAGTGCATTAATAAGGTAATAGGATGCATTTTTAAAATTTGTTCTTGATAATAACATGTGTTTACGAGATATTTTAGTAATGTGTGAAAACATTGCTAAAGTGAACTATTTTCGTAGTTATATAAAAAATATAATTTAGAAGTTTCTTACTTCTCTAATCGAATTACTGTGTTCTATCTGTTTTTCTTGTTTGCAGATTTGGAGTTGTTAGAATTTCCGGTATTTGGCGTGCGTAAAAACTCTGGAACCGCTTTTCGCTGCATAGCTTTGCATTCGAGACCGAGGCTAGCCGCGTGTTTACGAACTTGAGTGATTTGGAGAACTATCTTTTTCAAACAGTTGCTGGAAGGGTCAGGACGCGCTCCTCTTACATTCCGCCAGGTAGGTTAGATAAGAGTGTATAAATTGTTATGCAAATTGACATCTTCGATTTAGGTATCGCTGTTTGCATTCACCATACGCTCACGTAGAAATATTCAACTTTACAGAGTTTGGTAAACAATGGATCTGTTAAACGCTGTTTTACAGATTTTGTATTCATAATAATATACTATGCAAATATAATATCCGCCATGTCTATCCGATTCTTATTTTCAAATTATTTTTGTTAAATTACCAACTGTTTCAGGGATATTTCCTTATTTTTTCTGGTTTTAAAGGTTGTCTTAGAATATTTCACACATTAAATTTGACGTCTGTGGGTATTGTTTTATATGCTAAAATATGATTTAGAAGCTTTATTAATCTGTTCGATTTACTGTGTTCTATCTGGTTTTTTTTTCTTTTTGTAGGTTCTGTAGTTGAAAACAATTCTAACATTTAACGCGTGTTGCAATTGTGGGAATCTAGTCTCGCCGCTTAGCTTTGTGTATTCAAGGCGAAGGTTATCCGCGGGTTTATGAGCTTGAGCGATTTGGAGAACTATCCTTTTCAAACAGCTGCAAAATATCCAACATTTAAAATACGTTGTAATTCTGGAAGCTTTTCTCATTACTCGAGCAGCCTGAGGGGGTGAACTGCCTTTTTCAAACAGCTGTTAGAAGGAGGGAACACGCGCCCGTCCATTCGATTTTTTGGTGGTTTTGGAATAGAGAGACTCTTATACTAGGTAGGTGTAATGTCGAATAGGAATGCTTAAATTTTAAAGGGTAGTGTTTTAACATTGATAGTAGTAGGTGTGTTTTAAATTTAGGAGAGAGTTTGCCCCCTCGGTTTGCTGGTTTTCAGTTTTGAACTTGCTTTGCTGGTATTAAGACATATATTCTCCACTGTATTTTGGCTAATTTTTATGAGTGATTTGAATTGTTTTTGCAATTATTATGTTCTAGGTATAAGTACCTAACATCAATAGCAAGAGGTATATTGACTTGAAGATTTGCTGGGTGAGCTTAGTTGATTTTGCAGTCAACATCGAGATTTCGTTTAGCTGTATTTATTGCAAGAAGAGGTACGTATTATATAGAATAATTATACACGTAAAAAGTTTTATCAGTAATCAACTACTCGTGTTGTCTTTGTATGCGGCGATCATGCTTTGATCTATAGCGTTGTGATGGCATGTTACCTATACCATTTGTTAACCAAGACTGTAACACCCTTGCAGTTGTATATTAAAAGTAATTTATACGTGATGCTGCTCATCAGCCAATAAGATCACCTTTAATTTATCATGATGTACTGATAGAATGTGGTGTGTATTGGTAGTGTAGATATAGAAACACTATATTTATTATTTCTCATACAATTTACGTCATTTCTCTGTATTGATGTTAGCTGCAATTATTATATGAAGAGACGCGTATTATGTGGAATAAGTATAAACCTAAAGCATTGAGGATTGTGTTTAGTATTTACATGTATGGATGGTGTAGTTTATAGTTTTATATTTTTTATTCGAACGAGTATTTTAGTGAAACCCAATATGATGGTGCTTAAGAACCGTGTGGTAGTACCGCCACCACTCCTTTTCATGTAGTATTGTCAGTCTCCCTAAATCTCACTTTGAAACTATATCTTTTCATATTTGTCAGACTTGAAGGGTTTGATGTCTCTGACGTCACTAATCGGTTGATTCGTGAAATATATGGAAATATAACAGAGCTATTCTACGCATGAATACATGCAATATTAGTTTATTATGTAATACAGGATTGATATATTCAGCATTATTTGTTTAACTGTCAGTGAATAGTTGTAAAAGGCGAATAAAGTTGTATGAAAATAATAATCGTAGAACTCAATTATTAACTGTTGCTTTTAGTTTTAGCAATGAAATGTAGTACTATTAATAATTATAATAATATTAAGTACTGCATTCATGAAGATATTAACGTATCGATATAACTAGTATCACATGGAGGGAATATGGAACAAGTAGAATTATCTGATTTTTTTCGTTTTAAACCTAAACTTGAACAAATTTTCATTGTACTTACTGCTTCTCATAAAGGAGTGGTTGAAGAAGTTTGATTTTGGGGTTGATATTTCAGTATTATGAATTATGATAAGGGAGGTAAATCGATTACCGAGGGATTTCGAGCAGATTTTTCGTAAATGTTCACGTAATTCGCTCGGTTTCACTAATATTTGTAAAACCAGTTATTATTGTTTTGACTTAGATTAATTTGCGCTGTAGTAGCTGTTAAGAACGTTAGAGCACTCGAGTTTGTGTTGACCTTGATTTTAATTTTGATGATGAGTGGTTGGAGGTGGTTTAAGAACTGCCCTTGCTTGTTGCTTGTTGGTGTAGTGTAGCTGGGTATATAAAAGACGTGCCTTCCTTCAAATATTTCTCAGTTGTGCTTCAGTTGTTCGGTAGTGGTCACGTGTGCTCTCGAGTGCTCTGCGGTTTATTAAATTGTGGTAAGCAGTCGTTGGGTTGAAAATTGAAGGGTGGATCGGGTGTTCAAGGGTTTCGCATGTGATAGTAAGATGAGTTTAATGCTTGTTTGACTTAGATTAATTTGTGCTGTAGTAACTGCTGAGAACGTTAGAGCAGTGGAGTTTCTGTCGACCTTGATTTTTAATTTTGATGATGAGTGGTGGGAGGTGGTTTTAGAAATGTCCTTGCTTGCTGCTGCAGTGTAGCTGGGTATATAAAAGACGTGTCATCCTTGAAATATTTCTCAGTTGTGTTTCGGTCGTTCGGTGTTGGTCATAGGTGCTCTCGAGTGCTCTGCGGTTTATTAAATTGTGGTAAGATGTCGTCGGGTTGAAAATTGAGGGGTGGATCGGGTGTTCAAGCGTTTCACATGTGATAATAAGATGGGTTTAATGTCTGGTTGACCTTGAAATCAGACAATCGCAATCAGCTCGGACTTGGGGAAAATTTTATTGTATCTATTTATCCACTCAGCGTTAAAGCTTAATACTAATATCGTATTTATTGTTGCAGCTGTTGTTTCCTGATTTAAAGACGTATTCACCAGTTTCAGTTCTGATTTGCATCGATAGCTTTACTGATAATTGTATTGGGAATACCAGTTGAGGATACAGCATCTTCATATAATATCAGAAGTGTTCGGTTATATTCAACTATAGCAGGTAATAATATAGTCTTCGAGGGTTAATGGAGAGCTCTCACTTCATTCTGTTTTTAGCACTATCTCGTAGCGTGAAGATGAAGCAATTTACTTGTGATGTGTGCAAGAAGCAGTTCACTCGGAAAGATAGCCTACACAGACATCGAGAAGGTTATTGTATGCCACTATCTCAGTTATGTGAAGTATGTGGGCTTACATTTTCAAGTATAGGACATTTCCAAAAACATCAAGTTGAAAAACATGGTTTACGGAAAAGGAAGTTGGAAGATGGTGTTCAACTAACACGTAAGCCTAAACAAACGTGTGTTGATGTGTCAGGTCATTTTGTATTTTAATTAGCCACCTAGGCTTTAGGGCGGCGTGCCCGTATGTTAAACCCTTTTAGTTACTTATTTGGCTTCATCGCCTAATTCCATAATAATGATTTTGCACATAGTTGGCCTCAAGCGCAGTATTTCTCGTCATCCGGGGCACCCCTTTGTTGGTACTTTGACAATCGGGTGTTAACGCTCGCAGGATTTCCGAACCTTCTAGAATTTACGCTGTTGGTGTGACTGCGAGGCCTCGCGCTGTCTTTGTCACCGGCACTTATTTGTTTTATTGGGCGCCTCGCCATTGGCTGTCTTTATCACCGGCACTTATTTGTTTTATTGGGCGCCTCGCCATTGGCTGTCTTTGTCACCGGCACTTATTTGTTTTATTGGGCGCATCGCCATTGGCTGTCGAGGGTCACGTGGTAACGCCGTTTTGGCTCACGCCACTTCAAGCGTCGTAACGCTCCTTGCGGGGCAGTTCAGCTCACGCCGTTGATCAAGGAAGTCGCAGAGTGTGCCGTTTCGCGGCGTTCCCGCCATTGGCGGGGACGCCAGCCTTTTTCCCGTCTCGTGCTGCTTCAGCAAGTATTTGATAAACTGTTTCGCCTTAAGTGGCAGTTCTACTCAGGCGATTGAACAAGGGAGGTGTGTGTGTCGTTAGCGGCGAACTTATTACGCCAAGGCGTAGGTGTGATGGAATTCCATGCCCGGTTCTACGTCGTCACGTAAGGGAGTGTTCCCTTTAGCTCGTTGTGCGAGGATTCCGTTGAGGTAGGACATCACTTGGGCTAGTTTGGCCGTCGTAGCGGCGTTTGTTGAAGCGCCAGCCTTTGTCGCCATTTTGGGCGCATCCAGACCATTCACACGTCGGCGTTTCCCGCAAGCTGGACCGCATGCTGATCTCTTGGATCGTCACCAATAAAATTAAGGTATTTGTAACCATTGAATCATACTAACTTCTCGTGCGCGAGCTGTGCGCTTAATCTTGTGAATAACTGTGAAATCTTGTGCACCGTTAAAAACGTACCTTTCGCATCTTAAATTGTTGCCGCGAAGTGGCGTCGCGTTGCCGGCTTATCTTGTTGCGGCATGGGTAGCGGCCTAGGAGAACTTTCGTCCCGATTTTGTCGACTCTCGCCCGCGCCGGCCGTTTGGTTGTTGTATGAGCCGGTGCGGTGTCGTAAAGACCGTTTAAGACCGTAACAAGCTTTTGGCGTCCTAACGCCGCCATCTTGGCGGATTCCAGCCCGTTTACCCCAGATGCCGTGTTTCGGGGATTTAGCTGCCACAGACTGTCGCCTTCTACCAACTGATTGCAAGCAACTCTCATAGACCGTCTACGGACTAAGGTATTTGTAATTACAACCATTTAAATATGTTAACTGTCGCTTGTGCGAGCGGTGTTGCTTTTGTGCTCAACTTTGTGTGGGCGGATGCATGCCCTTTGCTTGCTTGTCGCGGCTTTTAGTGCCGGCTTGAGGCCACCATGCTCCAAGACGCTACTTTGGTAGCCTGCTAGTAATTTCATGTGCGCGAGTTTCGCGTTTCATCGCCTAAATAGCTAAAGAACTCTGCGCCTATGTTTTCGTGTTACGTTTGTGCGAACTTTTAATTCAGTAATCTTATGTGCGCGCGCTTCGCTATATTGTACCGAGTAATACATAAATTGAATCAACGCCTAGCCGTGCGGAGCCTGGCGCGCCCTAATCTGTTCGAGCCCTTTGTTTATGTTTGCGAGGGCTTTGTGCTTATCAGGTGTTAACCGAAGCCAACGACTGCGTGGGCGACGTAGCAGGGGCTGGCACCTATTCCAAATTCGCATACTTTACTGAGGCTATGTTAGCCCCTCTTCCTGGTCAAATATTGCAGTCACGCTGCCCCGCTGCCGAAGGAGTTAGGCCTTCAATTATTTCGTCGCGCATTTGTGCGGCGTCGTGCTTTGCTGCTAGCTACACTGCTCGCGTTGCCTTTGCAGGTCGGCGTCGGTACTCTAATATGTAAAGTGACGAGCCCACTGCGGCCGGCCACCCATAGTGTGTTGTTTTTTAGCATAGCGCGTCCATCAGCTGGTGCTTAGCGTAAGAAATAACATAAGCTTGGCGGCACGATTTGCTGCCCAGATGTAGTTATCGACCAATAGACGCATAACTAATTAAGGGACGTATTATTCCTATTCGACCTGTGCATGCTTTGTTTCAGATAGCGCCCTACAGTGTAAAAATTGGTGTACGGCGAGACGTGAGAGATCAGAGCATGCAGGTAGGTCCGGTGGTTGCGCAGTCGCGGCCCAAAGAGTCCCAATATTACCATTCCAGTATTTGCGATCACGAAATTGTTATTTGAGCTTGCAGCTCATGAGAATTCTTATCGATGGAGTATCTTGAATACTTCGCCCCCGTCTAACCGCCCAGGCCCGGTTATTCGGGTTAAGACAGGCTTGGTGGCGCCCTCTTTATTTTACCGTTATTTACCGACCCTCTGGCCGTTACCCTTAGATAATCTCGTTAAGAACCCGCCCAACTCCACTGAAAGTCTAGCCGGCCTATCTTGTTGCGGCTGGGTAGCGGCCTAGGAGAATTTTCGTTCCGATTTCGTCCATTACGGCACGCGCCGGCCGATTCGTTTATGTATGAGCCGGTGCGGTGTCGTAAAGTCAGTTTAAGGCCGTAACAAGGTTTTGCAAATAAGCTATCTTAACTGACAGTAAAAGAACACAACTGTTCGCTAAACAACAATAATTTCGTGAAGCGGTATGAATAATACGTTCTATGCAAATAAGCTATTTTAACTGACAGTAAAAGAACGCAACTGTTCGCTAATTCGACGCAACACACCGTATCAATATCAAACTGCACGAACAAACGTTATTATTTATATCACTTCACGAAATTATTGTTGTACAGTTTTTAGGTCACTTTCTGATATTAGTTTAAGACGTTGCGCAACCATCGAACTGCCGTATTTACACTTTGGATTTACATGTGCCTTTTTTTTTGTATACAGTTTCTAATATTTTGTGTCAATACATGTCATGTCATTTTAAATGTGGTTTCCTTGTTATTGTGCATGCGCTCTGTGTGGTTTTGTGTTACAGTTGTAAGAGGAGTTTGGCCAGTTGCCAAGTGGATTTTCAAAAAGGTAGGTCCATTGTTGCTGAACCGGCCTGCTGTCCAGATTACTGCCAAGTGTCGGTTAGAAGGTAGGCCCGCTTGATTTCCCGGTTTTTCTCTGGGTCGATCCTTATGTTTTCGTATGTATATTAAACAGGGTGGCGTCCAATTTAATTTTATTGTTATGTATCGCCCCTCTGGCCGGTGCCCTTAGGTGATCTCGTAAAGAACCCGCCCCAGCTCCACTGAACGCTCAGCCGGCTTATCTTGTTGCGGCATGGGTAGCGGCCTAGGAGAACTTTCGTCCCGATTTTGTCGACTCTCGCCCGCGCCGGCCGTTTGGTTGTTGTATGAGCCGGTGCGGTGTCGTAAAGACCGTTTAAGACCGTAACAGATGGTAGCATTCAAATTCAAGGCGATACAACAAGATGTGAAGTATGTGATGTATCTGTCTTGAGAAAATACATGATGCAACATTGCAGAAGCCTACAACATAAAAACAAGGCGTGCGTGGGCGAAGGGAATGGTGTTACAGTAATAAACCAATCCTTTAAACACCGAATAGCAACATACCGTATTACTACAGGTGATACGAAAATATATGTTGATATAAAAGAATATATGAAGATTTTGAAGCAAAAATGTGTTGACTCCATTGTGGCAAGTTTGGGTAAGCATAGTGCTGTGAAGATTAATATTGAATTGTTTGGACTTTTCACATTACAATCGAAAGATCTAAAAGAACTAAAATCATTTAATACCAAATTCAAAGTTTGCACTTCATCAACAAACCCCAGGCATATTAGTTAATTCAATTTTAGATTAATATTACTGTCTGTTTATATCTTCTATAGTCTTCTATTCGTCAGATATCTCTGCTACAACTATGCTCGTTGCAACCAAAAACTGGACTATTTACAAATACCGTTGTAAGAAATCGAAATTCCAATGATAAAACTGCACCACCACTCCTTTTAGGAACAATATTTTAAGCTGCTTTTTATTTTTGTAGTTATTAAAAATGTAGTTAAAACATATAATGCTGTGGCGTCGGATTTTGTAAATATACTACCATTCTTAAAGCCAAGGTGCTAACACAAGGACAAAGAAGGTGTTTGTTTTTGCGATATGCGGAAGTTGCTGAATCGGATAAACTGAAAAATGTCGGGTAGTACACACGGTTCTTTTATCGCTCTGTTTTGTATTATAAAATTCTGCTGTTTAAGACTGCACTTCCTACTATTTTTTAGTGGTGGAATGTGTATAAGATTGGCTAAAACTACATCAAACTTTTAACCTGGAAGAGTATTTTTTACTAATATATATTGCTGTTCGATATTTGACAAGACCCGGTTTGGCAGCTGCATTACAAGTTTTCTGTCTGTCTGTCAGCAGTGCTTTGGAACCTATATTAAAACAATCTAAAATTTGCGTCTTACGTAAAAGAAAACAATATGCAATGAAATGGTACTGTTGCTAATACCGGTATAGAAATTTTTAACTCAGTTTACACTCCGAACTGTAACCTGCATAATAATATTTCTTTAGGAACTTGCTTATTGCTAAAGTGAGTGGATGCTGTACATAAATCCAAGCGAAATAAATAACTATCGGCTCACTTTCGAGACTATGTATTTAATAATGTACGGGAAAAAACACGTAATATTTACTTTGCTTACAAACAATGTCTCTAACACCCCAACACTTTTGTATTATGTTAAATACTGTGTACCGCTTAAACAGTCCTCCAGTGGGATCGAACACATTACCTATCTACTAAAAGATGCTTCCAATCGGCCTATTCGAGGATGTTTCTACGATCTTGAGTTTCAAAAAGTTAAATATCAAGACATACATCTCGTTGAACGCGTAATAAAACAAAAACCTAACAAGGTATTTAAAATGGTTTGGATTTTCATATTTTGAGTGTTGCATCTTTTTAGCTGGAAACAATTCGATATATACTATTAGATCACAATTAATTCGGTTTATTTTTTTGCAACCTTGCACATTTCTCAAACAATTACTTCATTGTTTAATTGCGCAGAAGATAAACAGGCAGGCAGGCAGGTTTTGACAAGTCTGACATTTCCAGACAATGACTCACATCCGGTATAGGAATCTTGTAAACATTTCAAAATTAGACTCTTAACCTCAAAATTCATAGTGGGAATCTTGTAAAAATTAGACTTTTATCTCCAAAATGTATCGTGAGAATCTTGTAAAAATTTCAAAATTAGACTTTTAACAGCGTCAGCAAAAATTTTCAAACAAAGACAGCATTCAATTTAGCAGTTGTGCTGATTTTTTCTCAAACAATGAATTTCATTGTTCAATCTTTACCGGCTTTGCACATTTTAGTCTCTAGACAATAACATTCTGTTTATCTGATAAAAGAGGTCAGCAAAAATTCGTCCATACAACAAAGACTTCATTGTTCAATTATCGTGCAGATTTCTCAAACAATGGCTTTCATTGTTGAATTTTTACCAGCTTTGCACATTTTAATCTCCAGACAACAATGGCTTTATTGTCCAATTTCGTGCTGATTTTAAAACAATGGATGTCATTGTTCTATTTACCAGCTTTTCACATTTTAATCTCCAGACAACAATGGCTTTATTGTCCAATGTCGTGCAGATTTCTCAAACAATGGATGTCATTGTTCTGTTTACCAACTTTGCACATTTTAATCTCCAGACAACAATGGCTTCATTGTCCAATGTCGTGCAGATTTCTCAAACAATGGATGTCATTGTTCAACAACATCCTGCATCTACAAGTCTCAACTAGTTTTGCATTCCCAGACGATGAGTCACATCCTGTTGAGCCTGGGAACATTTTGATAAGTCTTGTAAACATTTCAAAATTAGACATTTAGTCCAAAAAATTCCCGGAAGTGGCACGTGACCTAGGTGAGGCCAATGACCCCCGCCCCCGCCCGTGACCTTGCCTGTGGCCTTGACCTAGGCTAGACCCGTGACCTTGACCTCGGCTAGACCCGTGACCTAGAAAAAGTTCAAGGTCAAATGTGTCCCAGAATGCCCCTAACTACACTACTCCATTTTACTAAAATCATACAATTCGTGATAACTAAAATACCTACTTTGGTTTTTCCAAAAGCCATTGTTAAATTGTGAAATTGTTTTAAATACCTGAATGGAACTGAATAAAAATAAATTCAGTTTACGCTAATATTTATATGATTTTAAACATCATACATCATGCAAATATCTTGTTTGTTGAATTCGGGCAGCATTTTTTGGAAATCGGAATAAGCCTAGTCACTGCAAGGTTTTATTTTTTGCTCAGTACTGTTCTTGTTTTTAGAAGACATGTTAATTTTAGTCGATTATTAGCTGTGAGTAATACACTTACTTAAGCTTTGTCATGTACCTATTTAAAACGTATGAGCATATGACATTTTATAAAATTACCATATATCTAATACTTACTATATTGCTAGCGGCTATGAGTGGGAAACTCACCAATGAAGTGAGACGCACAACCAACTCCTTCATGTATACGGTGAGCTGTGCGCAAGCGCGGCGGCGCCGTCCGGCCAATGGGGAAGTGGTCAAGTTTAAAATTCGCTTCTAAAGGCGGAGTTCGAATTCTCACGCATGCGCACGAGACGCGTTATACTCCAAGTGAGACTATGTCGGCGCCGTAATGTTTTCTGAAGTTTCCAGGCCCTACCAGCAATATATGTGTATTATATATATGTAAATTACATAGTGCCGCAGAAATGCAGTGTTGGCGTTCAACAAAAGGTGTAACGATTTCTATTAAAGTGAATGAATTTTACTTGATATTTTGTCAGTTCAATTTCACACACCTAAACATACCTACTGGGAATACCTTTCCCAAGGACCATGAGAAATTGAGACACCTATACTTGGTAATAGATTATCATAATCATAATCATAATCATAATCATAACTCTATAATAAAGCAGAACACTTCCCAAGGTCAAACATATCAACTCCTGGTCTATGTGCAGTTAGGTATTGTGGGCGTGGTCTTGATATTTTCTAAGAGCCAGTAATATGGAAGGAGAGAACAATTAATGCTCTTGTTAGAGCCTACACACATTTTTTACATTACACAGGAATGTTTGTACTATGTACACATAAATATTAAATCTGCAAATAACCTAAATTCGGAGCTTTGTACAAAAATATGGTTATAGACTTTTTGCAAGTGGACTTTACTACCTCTAGGAAGAAAAAGGCGTCGTGCATCACGTGACCACAATTCGAGGTTGGAGGTAAAATAACCTAAAATTGTAATGTAAACATTACGGTAACCGTAGTTTCGGAGTGCTGTACTTGCAAAAATATTTAGTTTTTTAATTAGAATTGGCTGCCAAAGGATTATTTAAATATTTTTATTGCCATAAGTGTTTATTTGTTCAGTTTTTAAAATGCCTTCGTTCTGTATGGTGGTAAAGTGTGGTAGTAATGCAGCCAGGGATGCACCATTGATTCGTTTCTTTAGGTAAATAAGTATATAAATTAAATAGTTTATTTCACGATCTGTATTGTTTTCTTTATTATGATTTGATATTTTTTACAGAATTCCTTCAATTTTCATCAGTGGCAGAAAAGTTTCCAAACTCTTGCAGTTACGGAGAAAAAAATGGATTGCTGCAATCAAGAGAGACGATTTGACAGAATCAAAACTTAAATAAGGTCGTGTATGTTCACCTCCATTTTCATTCTGGTAAGAAATAGTGAGTAGTAGCGAAAATTTCGAATTTGTAATTTAAATGACTTCCTCTTCAGAAAAACCGGCTTCTCTGTTTGACCAAGACAACCCCGATTGGCTACCCACAAAATGTATGGGCCACAAAACATCCCTCCAGGTGAAATCAACAGTTAGATTTAAAAGACTGAAAGATCGTGATTCTAAGGTATGTATCGATTGATTTTAGTGCTCGATTTTGTGCATGTTAGTACTGAATCTGAATGCTATACTTTTAATATTTGAAAGTAGGTATTACAGTTTTAATTGATTACAGACTAAACAAATACCTATTAATCCACCAGAAGACGTAGAAGAAAGTATGGATGTTGATGTTCCAGCGGAGATCACCCACGAACAGCTTCAATTTGGGCTTCGTAAGCAAATGAAGAAATTGATTCGTTAAGGGAGTAATTAAAATAATATAAGTTGGACCAGGACTATTTCAAAAATAGTGATAGTAATACATTATATTATACAGGATTTCCTGAATATGTATATTTAGAAAATGTCTATAAAGTAGTAGAGCCTTACCTTTCAGGACAAGGCAGTTTGACAAAATTTCAACAATTAGTGTTAGGTTTAATGAAATTAAGGCTAAATTTAGCGTTTACTGATCTGGGCAATAGATTTCAGTGCCACCGTACAACAGCGGCACAAACATTTGAAAGGGTTGTCGAAATTCTTTATTGCAGACTAAAGTGTTTTATACAATGGCCAAGCAGAGAGGATATACAAATGAACATGCCCAGTTCATTTAAAAATGTTTTAAAGTTACGCACTACAGTGATAATTGATTGTTTCGAGGTTTTTATTGAGAAACCCTCAAATCTAGAGGCAGCTGCAAAAACTTGGTCTCATAAGCACCATCACACGATGAAATTTTTAATAGGCATTACTCCGCTGAAACCTGTGGCTTTCTCGACAAATTAATGCCGGGCGACTTAGTCGTAGCTGATCGAGGTTTTGCCATAGAAGATTCAGTTAAAATCTATTGTGCAGAAGTACAGTGCCCTGCTTTTTTAAAAAAAAAAGAAAACAGTTGAATGCTCTAGAGGTAGAATCGACAAGGAAATTAGCAAGCGTACGAATTCACATCGAGAGAGTGATAGGGCTTTTGAAATTAAAATTTAAAATATTGCACGAAATTTTCCCTTTAGTAGCCCTGAAAAAGGGGGACGATGATTTTGCATTTATTGATAAAATAGTAGTGGTTTGTTCAGTATTATTAAATTTGTGTCCTGGAATTGTTCCACTTGACTAAATATTTCAAATAAAAAACTGTTAAAAGCAAATTATTTTTATTTAATTCCAACAAATAAATACTAATATAATAGTTATTATAATACCTTACATATTACTTAGCTCACAAAAAAGCATTACATTTCATAAAATCTGTATGTTAAACCTACAGAAAGAGTTATAAATGTTTATTTGCAAAACTTGCAAATCCACGGATTATTATCAGGTGTTGTTTTTAAACCTAGGCAACTCAAATGGTACCATTCGATTTTGCAGAACCCGGAGTCGCACCCCTATCATTGGCGTTTTCTCATCGTCTTCTTGCCGACACACACAATACAAAACTTTATTTGGATCGGCTTGTAGCAATTCTGCAGCACCATTTGTTTCGTCCTCTGATGTTGTTAGAACAACTTCATCATATAACTCTACAGGACATCTTGCATCTTCCAGTCATTGTCCTGCTTTTCTACTTCTGCTTCGTCTGCTTTTGTTTCCGCTTTTGTAAAATACTTTCCCAGTACCTCAGGAAAAAGTACTTTAAAAAACAGATTTTTGCTTTTTCGCTTTCACGTTCCCAAAATACGCTGTTGAATTGGATTTTGGTGAAAGTACAGTTTTCCTTACTCCACGCAAGTAAATAGCAATAGTCTACTTTCGTAAGAGCAAGTTGCATTTGCACCTGATAATAATAGGCATGGTCTTCTGAAACTGTCACTTCACCATCCTTAAACTTAAAAAAAAAATTCTTTTTCTCTTCCATCAATTCAATTACACCACTATGTCTTGCACAATATAGGCATTTCACCTCGAGAAGACCCATACCACAACAATCGCATTGTACAACTGCATCTGGAGATGCACCAAAATATGGGTAATTGAAATTTATGAACAAACCCATCTTGTCCGCTCCAAAATTTTTATGCGTCTCCTGCATTTTTTTAGTAAAATCAGCAACGGCTTGCACCTCATGTTCGCATCCATACTCTAGGGCCTTCACCTTTAATTTATATTGAGAGGGATAGCAGATGGACTTGATTACTGACATGGATGGCTTATCCACGGAGGTCCTGCAACAGCTTTTAAATTTAGAAGCTGTCACTCTTCCAGCTCGATACAAAAACCAAGCTCTTGATTTGGACTGCAGTCGTGTTTCCTTTTCAATATTTCTGCAGTCTAGGTTGGGTACCGACAGATCTGCGGACAAACCTGAAAATTGTTACATTAGGTAAATGTTATTCTAATTAAATTTAATTAAATTACAGACAAAAAATGTATTTAACTATAATTACCTATTTCTTGCAGTTCACGTAATGTTTTGTTCTCGTGCTCCTCCTTATAATGTACCATAATCGTAAATTTTTTCTTGTATTCAATTTCAGCATAAATCCGCTCAGAAAAGGGCTTCGTGACGGTATGCAGTACCGAACCTTGAGAAGTGTTTGCCAAATTTCGAAGTAAATCGAATTTCTCATCTTCAGTCATTGAGGGTACAACTGTTCTCTCCTTGTCTCTACATCGCAGAGGTTGATCGTGTCCAAGTCCACCCCACGACTTGGATCGGCAGGCTTATTTGTTGGGGGCATCCAATATGCCGTTTTACCCGTGCAACTAACTTGCTCCAACTTCCTCACAGCTTCCTCTAGACAAAATAGCACTGCTGCCACATGTGTACAGCTTTCACCAAGCCCAGCAACTCAGTCGCAATGCGCAGACACAATTTCACCGTCCTTCTTCGCAATTATCCACGGCAATAGCAACTTCTCTCTTAGACGTTGAGAGTGCAACACCTACAACAAACAATATAGTTAAGTACATAATTATCATTATAATATATTAAATTCTTACGTTTCCTAATACAAGCACGCAACACCCAAAGGTTTTCACGCAAATCTTTACCCAGCCACAAGCTGCCTGATTATATGCCTCGAGACTTTTGTAGGCTTTCATTTGTTCACATGTATATGCACTTTTGGCGTACACTAAATAATTAAATAAATCCGGATAAAAAACTTTCGGGAAACTTTCAATCTCGGTCGAGCAATCTTCTAATGCGATTAAGTAAGGATAAACTTCAATTGTTGATATTTTCGACATGTATCTATCTCGGTGTGCTTCCTCGAGGGTTAAATAATAATTGCTCAGCTCCATTTTCTTCCCCTTTCAAAAAATTGCGTTTATTTAAAATAGAAGTTGGCCATGTATGCTGGAGAATACCTACCCACTAATAATCTCTTTCTTCAATAACAACACCTTAGTTCTTAAACAATAATGTCACTATATAATATTTCTAACACTACTAACCACTATTAACTACACTTAAAACTGTTAAAATAACTTTAAAAACGCTAAATCAACAAACAAAACAATACCACGCGACGCAACTCCAAGCATAAAAATCTGGTGTGATACACTCACACAACTTCCTTTTACAGTGTTCTTATAATTAGTCAAAAATTTCATTTTTAATTTTTAGCCATTTGTCAAAAATTACAAATACTACAAAAACGGTACAAAATAGAGCGTTAGTTGAAGAGACAAATTTTCTCTAGAATTTTAAGGTGAATTCAAAAATGTAATAATATACCGGGTGTTTTATTTAAAATGGGAGTTAATAAAAAAAATAGCAAAAAAAAACAAAAGAAACCCACTTTAGAAGTATTCAACTGGAAAATCACCTATCTTTCATCAATATAAATTAAAAATGTAATAAACATGTAAAGTTTGAAAAAAAAATCGTTTTAAGAGTTGTTTTTGAAAAATTTTCTTCAAAAGCTTGCTGTCGCATCTAGATAGTACACAAAAAGTTTTTTAATTTTTCTCGAAAATTTTTTTATGTAAGGGCATAAAATATTTATATTGTTGAAAAGAGAAAAAAAACCTCTACCAGAAAATGTCAAAAAATATATACAGTGTCATTTAAAAAAATTGCACGTGACGTCACCACTCTGACACAATTGAAGATAAAAAAAATTTGATAGTGTTAAAATGTAGGTTTTTATGTGCCATTTGATTTGATATAAGGTTATTGGGTCTAAAATAATTAATAAAGTAGCTAGAAGGCGGGGCCTTTTTTATAGAACAGACGGTACATATATTGTGACGTAATGTAATAATAGTAATTTATTATACAAGACGATAAAGTTAAATTTTATCCACGAGTGAATCGTTTAACGTCGAGACGTTAATGATTCAAGAGTGGATAGAAATAACTTTATCGTCGTGTATAATACCATATTTTTTTCTATAGCAAGAATCTTAACAATTTCAATAGAAAATAAGGACAGTCAATCACATTTCAAAATGTCAGTAGCTAGATTGGGTTGCTACGATAATACAAAGCTGTCATATTTAATTTAAACAAAAGTTAGAAAATTAAATTACTTTATCTATCCTTGATGTTAAAGTGCTACTTTATCTACCCTTGCTGTTAAAGTAAAACTTGACCTTTTGTTTTGAGTTGATAAAAGCACACTTTAACATGAGCTATAGAAAAAATACATTTTTATGGGTGGTCCAGTACATTTGTGGAGCAGTATATAAATAGAATTATTTTGTTATTCTATGTTGATAGAATTTGTAAATATGTTGATCCTTTATACTTTATCCATTGCAATTCTTTTTCATACTTAATTTAGACATTAGTTATTCTGTTATTTTGTACTGTTATGTAAATATTTTGATTGTTTATGTACCTTAAATTCATTAAAATTTTGTTATAAATTATGGAATAATAAGATTAATGATAGCAAGCTGCTTTTGCTATTAACTTTAAGAGTACCCGCTAGGCTTGTTCGTTTCTCACGGTTATTCTTTGTACCTTCTTTTTATACCAGAATTCCGATTACTGATATATTAAAGCTTGTGAATCAAATTTACATACTGCTCAACATTGATTTGTCAGCTCCATACCGTATGTTTGCATCTGTTGTAAAAAAGTATTATTATAACTAAAATGAAACAAAATGAACTATTGATGTAACAAATTTTTAAGACTTAAATTTACCAATCAGTACGGGAAGTCATAGTAGCAAGTTACGGCATCGATCCATCTCCTGCAACCATGATTAAAGTTTATTTTAGTTAGGATGATTATTTTAATTTTAATTTACATGCTATAACGCTCATACCTGCATATAGCAGAATATATCTACACTGCATCTCTTGTAATAAGGGTAACACTTGTTAGAGATGCCACAATAAATAAATATTAAATAGCTTCAAAATATCCGTTATTCTTTATGCATTAATAGTTATTTAACCAACAAGTGTGTTAATGAAGGCGATTAATAATCGAGTGAGTGCCTTTAATAGTTGAGATTATTAATAACCCATTAACAAACAAGTTGATTACAAAAATTTTTCGTTGACCTCAAAATCTTTTTTTGTGACGAAAAATTTGATTAATACAACTAACCTCCATGCAAAATATCATCAAAACATCAAAATCACAAAAACAGTTAATTAATGAAAAAGAGTGGATTAATCAAAAACAGTGTATTAATGACTTCTATTAATCCATCCTTTTTTAGGAAAAATAATTCATTAATATTGAAATTAAGAAGCGGTCAACGAAAAAATGATTTTTCTTATTCTTTTATGTTGTGTAGACAGCATGTGTAATTTTATTGATTGTTAATGTAGCTTACATAGTTTTAAAATATCCTTATGTTTCTTATCGTATAGGTACCTACTATTTAATAATTTTTTGCTATGTGATGTTGTAATTTGGCTTTTTATTAATTGGCCACATGCAGAAAAAGATAATAAAATAATTTTACATTATATAATAAATGGTGGTGGATAGTATTAACGTTAGATCCTTAATTAACAAATTTTAATAATTTTGTAGATATTATTATTATTATTAAAGTAAAAATAATTAGATTAACTTTGTTAATACAATTTATTTCATATTTATACAATTATAGGAGAGCATAAATTTACGAGTGCAGAAGAAACTGTTAATATCTGATCTACCACAGCAACATCGTCAGTTTTCTTTTTCGCTAGGAACATAGGCATTGTTTCGTGAAGAACTGTATTTTTTTGACTAAGGACACCAATAACGCGTTGGACGTGTATTCTGAAAAAAAGATATAATTAAGATAATTATTGTAACAATATACTTGCACTACCTCACGCTTGCTATATTCCTGGTTGATGCTATATCCCTTGGATCGAGCTGCCGTTTCCCTTTTAGAAAAGCAGAGGCGTAATCACTGTGGCCATATGTAGTCCTACGGAGTCTTTTATTAAAAAGCCTCTGCCAATACAAAATCTTCTGGCAAGAGATTGTTTAAAATCCCACAATCCTCTGTTAGACCTTTATCGCTTATTCTGCCACCATATCCATGTGATACAAATGATATTGATCCAGGAGGAGTGATGCCTATTAGTACCTTTACCGTATTATGTTGTTTATACGTAGATCATGTAGTACATTGTACTTCAAGGCTACTTGATTTTTCCACTCTCATCTCAAAACAATTGATTATTACTGAAATCTTGTTGCCAAATGCTACCTTGAAGCATTCTGGCATTGATTTAATCAGCTGATCTCGTTCAGGCCAAATAATAAAATTTTTCATCCGATGATACATAATATTCAATGTGGTATAAAATATTCTAGAAATTGTTTGTACACTGACGTTAAACATGTATGCCAATAAACTAAAATCTAAATGTAATCTAAGTTTTATCACCGTTATCATAAACATGGCTCTAAGCATGTTTTACGTACTGAATTAGGAATAAATATATAGAATTAAATGTGAACTGTATATATTGTATGTATTTGGTGTAGCATTTGCCATAGTAGACGTGTGTAAAAGAATTTTTTTTGTAATGTCACAAACAAAGTATATCTATCTAACGCCCAAAACTTTAAATGCGGCATGTGCCGTGGGCTACGTCATTCTTCCATGCTCACGTAAAACTTTTACATTCACTGGAAAACTCTCACTTTTCTTAACTTGTAGAACAATTCTTTTCATAATTTTTTTTTACTGCGTTCCAACAACGTCGTATTAATTAGGACGCCTTCCAGGGGCGAGCGTTTCCTTTCCAGAGACTTTCCATTTGAAAATATATTTTTTGGAACTTTTCCTTACTGCCAATCTCTAGCGTGCTTTTAAAACTTTCTTTAGTGCAACAAAAGTTATTAAATTCGTCGTACATTTTAAATGCGGCATATGCCGCGGGTTTCAGCTAGTATAAGTAGGTTTCACAACCATTTAAACCCACTTGAGTCTTTGGACTTCCCTTCCCTAAATCCTCCCCTGATGTTAGAATGTGATAGTGTTTATCTATCTCCTAATATCTCTAGCTTCTAGCTTGACCTAGATGTTAGAATGTGATAGTGTTTATCTGTCTCCTAACATCTTTAGCCTCTAGCGATACTAGCAGAACCCATCCTATGCGTTTCGAATGTGATAGCGTTGGTCTGTCTGCTAAACGCATTTCCCGTTAATTCAAAGCCCCACGACCGTAGGCAGTAAGAGCATTCAAAATCAATGAATAACTGTACCTGTAGAAATCATATTGCACGTTCCGAACGAAAGCGGCTCGAGCAATATAGCCGCATTTAGTAAACTTACCTGGAGAAACCGCATTGTGCGTCCAAATACGTCGTTCCGAAACCAAAAGCATATCACCCCCGAGCCCGGAGGTTGTTGCCGCCGGCGAATGCCGAAGTGTCAAATCCATTTGCCGCGCTGAAATTAGCGAACTTTACCAGGTAGAATTTCTCGGCACAGGTACTCCTGGAAGAACGCCATTCTGAGGCACCTTTACAACCTGCATCAACCCTTACGCATTCCCGGAGCCGCCGGTATCCCCTAATCTTGTTAGTTTTATGCGTATGTTTGCAGAGCACGATTTGTAAGCAAATCGCTTATCTGGAAGCAGCGCTGTGCCCATCCGACATACAGGGCCGAAATATATACTTTACTTCAGTTCAGATGCAGGCTCACACCTACCTGCTGAATGGGTTTCAGTTTACCAAGGAGCAAAGAAACAGCCCCCGAGTAAATTGCTAATTTTGATTAATATGCAATTCAGTATTTTGTAATTATAGTTATCAATAATATATCGGTGGTAATTATATTGTGTTTTCCTAACCACATACATTTGAGATGATGGACATTTTCTTTGACTGAATTTTCCACAGGTAGAAAAATTTATAAATATATAGCGCCTTTCGCAGAGACATTTGAAACGTTACAATACCAGGGAAAACAAGTACTATTGTGAGATATTGATTCAACTTCAATAATGTGGCATTTTAGATTATAGATAACAATGGATATATATTATCATTTGCATCTTTCGGCAATTTTAAAAATAAATCTTGCCATGACTAAGACTCCAACTTGCAAGATAAGGCTCGGCAACCCAGCGGTGTGCTTAGCAGCACCCTAGCAAGGTAGTTAAGCGATTGCTCAAGATCTATTAGTGGTAGCCCGAATACAAATCGACAAACACATACAAATAAAAGCGACCGATTTCGCCCAAAATCTTTTTAGGTATTTGAGTCAATATTCCACACAAATTATTGCAGAAATCGTCCTGATAGGTCTTTTTCGAGTTATCATGTTTACATCCATTCGGCCTGGCCTAACCGACTCTAACTTTCCTTCAACACCAAAACCGTACTATCTTAAAAAAATTATTAATATCGTGAAACCGTTCGAAGAGACATATCTTTGGGTTGGTTGCGATTATTTGAGAAGCGACAAAAACTGTAAAATTATAGAAAATGGTCGGTGGATTGCGTGGATGTAAAATTTACGTCTTACAATATGAATATGTAAATATTTGTTTAGAGTAAATAAGCTTGTAGAAGTACGCAACTTATTTCTAAACTAGATCAGTAACGTTGCTCAGATATAAATTGTAATTCAGTAGCAGAAGTGGAACAAAATTATGATTGCATAAATATCTACTTGGGCCAACATTCAGTCTATCTATATAATATTGACAGCACCAGTATAATTACTTAATGTTTTCTAAACGTGAATGGATATTTTGGTTGTTGACAGAAAAAATGTAATAAAAATTGGGGACGCTATACACTAGTTCGATTACTGCTATTACACGTAACAGTTTCTCCACATACGATATGTCTTGTATTCCACAGACCTGCTTTATTTCAATACTTCTGCTTAATATAAATTGCAACGAAGCAAGTCTAACCTGGAACAGCACATCTAATGAACTTGGAAGCTGTTTATGTCAACTTAGTAAGAGTTTATTTTTAATTGAAGGAACAGTTCTCTTTATTTTTGGAAGCCGCCAGCATGCATTGATTCCTTTGGATGTTTTAAATTCTCGTATAATAATCGACATAAACGATTCAATCAGGATGTCAATGAACGGGTACAATAATTTTGTGTTGTTTACAAATGGACAGCGTGATTTAAATCGTACCCTTATTAGATTAAAAAACTCATCCATTTGGAACGAAAGCACCAGCCCAAGAGGAAAATTTATAGTAATCAGCAACGTTAGTAATGATTTGGAGAAAATGGTGCAACTTCTCTGGAATTGTGATATAATAAATGTGGTCTTAATCAGCGTTGAAGACCAATCGTCTTTAAAACTTTACACGGCGAATCCTTTTGATAAAAGTAGTAAATGCAAAACTGTTGTAAATTTGAAACCGTTACTAGGTTGCAACGTCTATAGTGCACCAATAAAGAAGCTTCGGGGTTGTATTCTTAAACTAGTCCACCCTGGTAACAATTTTGAAGACACAAGATTTCTGCAAGGGGTAACAGCTAAATTCATGAAGGTGATGGGAGAAATTTTGGAAACGCCGATACAATACGTCCAAGTTCAACCGAACAAGACCATGATATATAATCACAGTGAAGACATATCCCTTATTCCATTCTCAGTTAGATTTAAGGTCGTACTTGAAGATTATGATATAACCGATTTTTTTATTAGGGATGATGTTTTATGGGTGACTCCGAAATCTCCACCAATATCAGGTGCAAGAATAATCACTTTCATTTTCCAGTCCATGACGTGGGCAACCATAACCGCTATTTTTATCTTGACGACTATGGCATGGTGTGCAGCTTCAAAAAGCAATTCCAATAAACCTACGCTTGAAATCATCGTTAGAAGCATTTTAGTAGTTTTAGAATTGTCATTTAACAGTGCTAGTAGTGTTTTTCCTAAAACAAATCCTTTAAGAATTATTACTGTTTGTTACTTGCTTTACACTATTCAGATGTACAACGTTTTTCAAGGCAAACTAATTAGTGTTTTAACAAGACCAGGGTATGAGCGTGTAATAGATTCTATTGAAGAATTTGCTGAATTAGACCTACCGCTCATAGGAGTAGCAAACGTAAAGCAGATGTTGCTCGATCGTTCAGATGAAATCGTTTATGCAAAATTATACCGAAGACTAATTGCTTCTAAATCCTATAATATGACAAAGCTGCTACTGGATGTAGCTTATTTTAAAAACTGCAGCACTTTTGTACGCCATACACTACTAACAAAATTTTTTCCCAAAGAGTGTAGCACCATGGACTTAATATATGAAAATCCAGGAATACTCTCTGCTGAAGCTAATTTAGCTATGAGGAAAGGTCACTACTTTTTGGATATATTTAACAACATCGCCAGACGAATAATAGAAAGTGGATTTCACAATAAAATTTATTTTAACGCTTTAAATCGCCAGAGCAACTTAATTAATAATGATTCTGCAGTTACACTGAAAATAGATCACATTACCGGAGTATTAATTTGGTGGACTATAGGTCTGTCTCTGGCAGGTGTAATATTTTTCGTTGAACTTTTATTTTATCATCATCACTATTACTTTTATGAAAGTAAATAATTTACAATCAACAACCGTACAATAAAGATATATCCCAGTTACTTAGCTTTATTTGTGATATGTAACCTTGAGTGTACTAAAATGTAATGACTAGTGTTTAGCTCCAGATAAAAGGAAGAGCTGGTTGAATATTTATTATCTAACATGTTCTTCTCTTTATCTTGTTATGGAAAGGCTTCCTCAACTTACATAAATTCTGAAAATGCGTTATTATCTATCTGAAAAATCTCGTTTAAATAAGAAATGGCTAAAATACCACTGCCTGGCAATAGCCGGCTCAACTTACAGTAGTCTCTGGAACAAGTCAGCAAAAAACACTGAATGCGCTTATGGGGTAGCGAATGTGCTAACATCACGTTGAAGTATAAAACTAAGAAACATAACTTACCCCCTATAACTGCGCGGATGATGCACTAAATAACACAAGCCAATATCAAATGCCTGAACTATTCGCTGGAGGCATACTTCGAAGCAATTTGAATGCAATTGGTAAACATTTAAGTCATGCACAAAACGGCATAAATTTATACTCGTATATCCTTGACTTCACTTTTGTGGGTATAAGAGACAAAGGCCGCTGCGTCCAATGGGCGCTGCGGAAGAAATAGGGAGCCGGTTGTTGTCCCAAAACGTAATCGAAAACGGCATCAATCGGTCGGTAGTCCCTGATGACGTGCCCCATGCTATCATCTTGAGAGGTCCGGTACGTTAACGATACCTCGAGGTGGGCTCGTTGGACTCGCTTTGATAAATCGACAATGTTCAAACAGCAACTAGGTAGGAATTGCGGAATGTGAGTACATGAGATGTGCCATTGCTTAAGCAACGACAACGTTCTTATTCAACCTTCAATCGCTAAGTGCCAGGAATAGAAACTTCATAACGGCTCGACCACGGCCAGATCGTAAGCTTTAAAACATCACATCCTGCCATCAAAGCTAAGCAAGTCCAATCAAACTGTAATAATTGTAACCGTGAAAATGGAGCAACGGCTCGATGAATTAAACAGATCCTCCTGCGAGTAAAATATCATATCAATATATTCCAGTTATTACTAAAAATATAGTCTATTTCGTTTTTTTTTTGTCCTTACTAGGACTAATCTATGTCAGTTTACGTTATTCAGACTTTTTAAAAAAAAAATTTAAACAGTATACATTTTCAACGAAGAGAAACTCTCTCAACATTTCACCTCTGGTATTTCTCTGGCCTAATTCGTAAATTTTTGCTTTAAAGTTTCCACTAATACTACTAATAATTACGCAATGAGGGTTTTTGTGTCATTTGATTTCACTGTGTGTTTATATAGTTTTTCCACGTTTTCATCTCCTACTCTGCTTGTAGGTGCATATAGATGTATAATTTGAAGGATATTGTGAACTGTCAGTTCTTCCAGAACAGAATGTGGTCGAATTTTAACAGTGCTGTTTTTTCTCCAGGTAGTATAGTTTCGAAGAGGCATAACGCATCCCAATTTATGTTGTTTAATTCTTCTTCTACACCTTTTTCATTTGTAATTCAGAAAGTGTAAGAAGCATTTCAGAAAGTGTAACATGTAATTCAGATTACTAAATTGGAATTCAGAAAGAGTCAACTGTAATTGAGATTATTATATTGTAACTCAGAAGGTGTAACTTCTAATTCAGATTATTAAATTGTAATTCAGAAAGCGTTAACTGATTCAGAAAGAATCGTTTGCAATCTACAAAGCATCAGTTGTAATTTAGAAACGAAGAGTCGACCTTTGTGTAGAATATCAAAGTAGATACATAAATACAGATCGTGTGTAACGTTTGCAACAAATTTAATAGTTATTGTACTCTTGATCTATAAAAAGATCCTCAGACAGGTCGATTTTAATTTTTGTATGCCATCTTTTGATTGAATGTAAATTAACTTTAAAATTGTTCATCATAGAATTTATGTCATCATTATAAGCTGTTACTAAGTGAATTTTAGGTCCAAAGATTTTTTTAACAATAAATAGTAAATTTGTTGCAAATCTTTCACACTCCTGTTGTGTATGTATCTAGACAGTAATTCTTCACAACGGTCGTCTCTTCGTTTCGGAATTACAATTGACGCTTTCTGAACTACAATTGATATTGCCTGAATATCAAATAGCCCTTTATGAATAATAAATTTTAATTCAAGAAGTTTAACTTATAATTCAGAGTAGTAAATTGTAATTCAGATAGTGTAACTTGTAATTTATATTAGTAAATTGTAATTGTTTTTAGAAAGTGTAGATTGTAATTCAGAAAGCATGAATTTTAATTTAGAAAGAGCAATTTAGAAAGCGTTAATTGATATTCAGTAGGAATCATTTCTAATTCATAAAGTGTAACTTGTAAGTCAGAAAGCGCAACTTGTAATTCAGATTAATAAATTGTAATTCAGATAGTGTAACTTGTAATTCATATTAGTAAATTGTAATTTAGTAAGTGTACCTTTATGTATCCTACTAATCGGATTATATCATAAATGAAAGCAAGGTGCATTAAATCGAGCTTATTAGGATAATAGTTTAATAGCAACATTTAACTTGCACTTAAAAAATATTGATCTAATCAATTTATATTAAATAACAAACAATTTATTGTAGTTAGTTTCGACCTAACCTTTTGATGATAAAATACTCATCCTTATTTAAAATTTTAATTGAAACCAAAATAGATATCAATAAGATAACTTCTTCAATTAAAGAAATATAAGACAATTATAAGAAAAGCTTCTAACTTTAATCTTTAGCTGTAAAACTCCCTTAATATTTCTATTAAATTTATATAGTTTAAAATAAAACATTACATTTACATTGTAAAATTAAAAACCAATTTTTTAAATACTTTAAGATTTAAAATCTTCTTAATATCTTCAATATCATGCTCTCTAAATAAGCTATTAAAGTATAAAAAAATAAATAAATAAACAATTCAAACAACAAGTAAAGAAATATAAATTTTTAAATTATTATTAAACAAAACATGAAAAAACGAGGAACCAGAACTCATATTTAAATAAATATTTTGCCTCCCAAAAAACCCTGATCAACCCTGATCAAAACTTTTATAATATACACCACCTAATAAAACTGGGTAATAATTAACTCTAAAAGTAGACAAATAAGGAAGATTTCATATAGAAGAAAAAAAACATCTAGAAGTTATAAACTTTATAGCCTTAAGAACTATTATCTTCATAAGAGCAGGTAAACAAATAAAGTAAGGAGTAGGAAACATAACCCAAATTAGTATTCTATCATCAATTTCAACTAAAAAAATTCATCCAGATATACCCTTCAATATAATTAATCCATTATCCCTAAGATGATGTAAACTATAATAATTATAATCAGCAAATAAAGGATAATAACTTAAACAAACAGAATAACAAACAGTTAAACCTATAGAAAAATTAAAAATAAAATAAATAAATAAATTTAAATCTTTTTGATAAAACTTCTAAAATAAGATCTTTTGAATAAAGTCCCGATAAAAATGTAATCCACATAAAGAAAATTAGAAATATTAAAAAAACAAAAAGTTAATGGTATTTGATTAATAAAACCTCCTATATAACGAATATCTTGACAATTACCTAAATTATGAATTAAGCAACCAGCACACATAAATAATAAAGCCTTAAACAAAGCATGAGTTACTAAATGAAAAAAAGCTAAACTATAACCACCTAAAGCCAAAATTCTTATTATTAAACCAAACTGTCTTAAAGTAAATAAAGCAATACTTTTCTTTAAATCAAATTCATACCTAAACCAGCCACAAATATAGTCATTCTTGCAATAAAAAGTAAAAATAACATAGCATTATCCCCTAAAGCAAAATTAAACCGAATTCATAAATAAACCCCAGCAGTTACTAAATTAGAAGAATGAACTAATGAAGAAACAGGTGTAGGAGCTGCTATTGCAGCAGGTAATCAAGAAGAAAAAGAAATTTGAGCTCTCTTGGTTAAAGCAGCCAAAACCACTAATAAACCAATAATAGTTATACTAAAATCATTTTTCATAAAACCTAAATAATAAATATAATTTCAACTAGCATAATTAAATATTCAAGCAATAGAAATTAATAATGCCACATTTTCAATACGATTAGAAAGAGCAGTTAATATACCCGCATTATCAGACTTAACATTCTGGTAATAAATTACCAAACAATAAGAAACTAGCCCTAAACCATCTCAACCTAATAAAATTCTAATTAAATTTGGACTAATAATTAAAAACATTATAGAAGGAACAAATATAAAAACAAGTAAAATAAACCGATTAATATTTAAATCCTCCTCTATATACCCATGGCTATAAAAAATAACTATTGAAGAAATTTAAGAACAAAACTCATAAATGGTAGAGATATGCAGTCAAAAAGAACTGATATAAAAATTTTATTAAAATTTAATCTTAAAATTGCAAACTCCAATATTAACCTATAAACAACAATTATAAAATAAATTCTAAAAAAAATAACATAACACTAAAAACAATAAAACAACAAAGTAAACAAAACAAATTGGTAAAACTACCCAGAACAATTAAATTGTATATTCGAATCCACAAATCGAAATTTTAGATTAAATTACCTAAATAAAAAATTAAAAAATCACCCTTAATAAATAATAAATTTAATGGTATTCAATGAAAAAATAATAATAAATAGTCCCGTATAAATCATAAAGAAAAAGAATAAGACCCTAAATACAACTTACCATGCTGACTATAAGAATACAAATATAAGGTATAACAAGCACTAAAAACAGAAACCAATATAAGTATGATAATAGTTATTAAGCCCCAAGAAACCAAACTATTAATTAATATAACCTCCCCTAATAAATTTAAAAAAATAGAAAAAGAAAACAAAAGAAACCCATTTTAGAAGTATTCAACTGGAAAAATCACCCATATCACATCAATACACATTAAAAGTGTAATAAAAATGAGAAGTTTCAAGATCATCGTTAGAGCCGTTTTTGAAAAAATCGAAAAAAACTGAAAAATCACAAGAGTAAACACCTACTTCCGGTTATGCGATTTTCTTCAAAAGCTTGCTGTCGCATCTATATAGTACACAAAACTTATATATGAAGTTTCAACCCCACACCTCTTTTCGCTTTTGAGATATTCTGTTCACCGACACACAGACACACACACACACAGACAGACCAATAAAAAAAATACGTTTTTTGGAATCAGGAGACTCTGAAACGTGAAGATCGGTTGAAAACTCAATTTCGAATTTTTGGGGTGAATCCAATACTTCCTTTATTGTAAATGGAAGTAAAAAAGGAAGCTCAGCTATATTAGAAGAAGAAAGCAAAAATCATCAAAAGATATTCTAGGTATAAGATTATTTAAACTCTTATTCAAAAATAATCTCCGATTTACTAATCGTTTATAAGTAATATTAGCTAAACAAAAAAGACGAGATCTACAAAGCCCATGGACAATTATTATAATAAAAGCAACATAACACCTTCAAATATTTAATAATACCCCCAAGAACTAATCCTATTTGAGATACAGAAAAATAAGCAATTAAAGATTTAATATCTGTCTGCAGTAAACAAATCAAAGAAATAATAAAACCCACAAACAAACTAACAACAACAAATAGAAAATTAATTTTCGTACCAACCAATAAAAAAACAGGCATAAATCGAAGAAACCCATAACCGCCTAACTTCAACATAATACCGGCTAAAATCATAGAACCTGAAACAGGGGCCTCAACATGAGCTTTAAGAATCCATAAATGAACAAAAACCATAGGAATTTTTACTAAAAAAAAACAAAACATGCACATAAATACAAAAATACTGACTCAACACAAGAATATAGACCGATCAGCCTGTTGCCCCTTCCTGGAAAACTGTTTGAAAAGCTTCTCCTAAGTAAACTACACGACGATTTAGACATGACCGACCTGATACCAAATCACCAATTCGGATTTAGGGAACACTACTCGACAGTTCAACAAGCCCATCGAATCGTTAATTTGATAGCTGTAAGCCTCGAGGAGAAGAAGTTCTGCACCGCAGCCTTTCTGGACGTCAAACAGGCTTTCGACAAGGTGTGGCATGTTGGATTACTATTTAAATTAAAGCAACGAATACCAAGCACCTATTACCTTTTAGTAAAATCATACCTTACCGACCGCTACTATACTGTAAAACACAACAATCAACTATCTACATATCACTCAATAAAAGCAGGTGTACCACAGGGCAGCGTCCTAGGTCCCTTCCTGTACCTCCTTTATACATCTGATATCCCGGAAACCGAAAATACTTCAATCGCTACATACGCTGACGACACCGCGATACTTTCTACACATCAAGACGCAGCTGAAGCTACACTACATCTACAAACACACTTGAACCGTCTCAGTGATTGGACCGACCTTTGGAGAATCAAGATAAACGAAAACAAATCTCTACAAGTAACATTTACAACTAGAAGAACCACATGTCCTCCTATAACATTTAAGGGCACCCCTCTGCCAGTTAAAACAGAGACCAAGTATGTTGGACTCCACCTAGACAGACAACTAACCTGGTCCCCACATCTTAAAGCAAAAAGGATGCAGATCGATCTCAAATTCAAGCAAATGTATTGGCTGCTTGGACCTAAATCCAAGCTCTCAACTGAAAATAAAGTCCTGCTATATAAAACAATCCTTATGCCCATCTGGAGATATGGTATCCAACTCTGGGGGTGCGCCAAGAAAACAAATATAATTATTATACAACGAGCACAAAACAAAATTCTTCGAGCCCTTGTAAATGCACCTTGGTTCGTTAGTAACCGAACCCTACACCAGGACCTCAACATACCGTTCGTGACGGATGTAATAGAAAAGTCAGCATCAGACTACTTCGCAAAACTTCCCGGACATGAAAACCACCTCATCCTACAACTCATGAACCCCCTACCAACAAGAAGGCTGAGCAAACAGTGGCCTATAGATCTGAACTGATAAGGAATACAATTCAAGTCATCCCAGTAAACCCTAAGGGAATCATCGCTGGATGAAGACCCTTACATGCCTCAACAGACAACATATTTACTTAATACTCTTATAATACCGGAGTAGATTGTAAATTTGCAGTTTTATCAATAAAAAAAAAAAAAAACACAAGAATTAAGAAAAAAATAAAGAGATTTAAAGTTATAATAGACATAAAAACAGAAACCAGTATTGGCAAAGAAGCAAATTAAGTATAAAAAAATATATACATACCAGCCTGAATAAGCTCAGGTTGATACCCTCAACCCAAAATTAAAATTAAAGTAGGAATTAAACTAATCTTGAAAAAAAAAGATATTTATTGAGCTAAAAGTCATAAACAAAGAAAACATTAATATTAACAAAACAAATAAACAAAATAATTATCACTATTCAACTTCTCTCTAGCCATAATTATTAAAGCACAAATCCAACCATTAAGAAGAATTATAAAATAGAATAAAAAATCACAACACACAACATCATTAAAATATAAGAAAAATCAAAAGTAACTAAAAATTCAATATATAATAAAAAATAAATAAATTGATTCACTCAAATATAATTACTAAAAAAACATAAATGAATCATGAAAATTATATAAAAAGCAAATTTTATCATAAAATATTAAAAGATTGAAAACAATCATTCCTATAAGAACGAATTATACCGGGTGTCTTAAAATGAATTACATATAGTATGCTTTGAATTTCCCATAATGCAATCTAAAATTTTACTTGAAATTGGCAATACTGTAAATCTATGTCAAATTCGAGGTTATCAGGTTATGTTTTGCGTCAGTTTGTGTCAAAACTGACGCAAAATCTAACCTGCTAATGACAAGTTTGACATAGACTTACAGTCTTGCCAATTTTAAGTAAAGGTTTAGATTGAATTATGGGAAATTCAAAGCATACTAGATGTAATTCATTTTAAGACACCCGGTAGAAACAAGAATAGATAATCCCAAAGCACCTTCACATACTCTTATAGTTAAAAAAATTATACTAAAATAATACTCATAACTATAAAATATTATACAAATATAAAGACCAAAATACAAATATAAAACAATAAATTCAAGACTAAGAAGTATTAAAAGTAAATGTTTACATTTAAAACAAAAAACCCCTAATCCAACAAAATACATAAAAACAGAAAATACTATATCAAAAATTGACATTGTTTTAATAATTTAATAAAAATATTGGTCCTGTAAACCAAAAATAAGCTTAGTTTTTTAAAACTTTAGAGAAAAGAAATACTCAATCATTAATCTCCAAAATTAATATTTTACATAAACTATTCCCTGTATAATAAATTTACTATATATTTTAACATTATCTATATCTATAACTTTTATATTCCTAAAACATCCTTTATCTATAGGGTTTACATTATTAATTCAAGCAATTTTAATTGCAATAATTACAGAAATAATATCTCATAACTTTTGATTCTCATACATTTTATTTATAATTATAATTGGAGGAATACTAGTATTATTCATCTATATAAGAAAAGTAGCCTCAAACGAAACATTTTTATATTCTACCACTACTACTAGTAATAATAATAATAACAATAATTATTATATTAATATTTATTGACCCCTTCACTATATTATATCAACAAATATAGATATCGAAATATTTAAAATAAATACAATATTTAGATTATCATTAAGAAAATACATTAAAATTTACCTTCAAACTGAATTATAATTTCAATAATTATCTATCTATTAATTACCCTAATTGTAGTAGTTAAAATTACTAATATTACCTACCGACTCTTACGACACAAATTATAATGAAAATTATAAAAAAATATAAATAACCCACTAGTTGATTTACCAAATCCATCTAATATTTTAGCATGATTAAATTTAGGTTCTTTACTAGGAATATGTTTAGGACTACAAATTGTACAGGATTATTTCTAGCTATACATTACTGCCCAGACATTTCATTAGCATTTAACAGAGTAGTTCATATTCGCCGAGATGTTAATTACGGATGATTACTACGAACACTAATGCAAATGGTGAATCATTTTTATTTATTTGTATTTATATACATATTGGACGAGGACTATATTATGGATCATTTATATATTCAGAAACATGAACAGTTGGAGTCCTAATCCTTCTTGCAGTAATAGGAACAGCCTTCCTAGGATATGTATTACCATGGGGATAAATATCATTTTGAGGAGCAAGTGTAATTACAAATTTATTATCAGCAATCCAATATTTAGGAACAACTATTGTACAATAATTATGAGAGGGATTTGCAGTAGATAATGCAACCTTAACTCGATTCTTTACATTACACTTTCTACTACCATTTGTAGTACTAGCACTATCAATAATTCATCTAATTTTTCTTCATCAAACAGGGTCAAATAACCCTTTAGGAACAAATAGAAATATTGATAAAATTTCTTTTCATCCATATCTTACATTCAAGGATTTATTTGGATTTAATGTAACATTAATAATTTTAACTATAATTACCCTTTATAATTCCCATATACTAGGAGACCCAGATAATTTTACTCCTGCTAACCCTGTAGTAACTCCGGTCCACATTCAACCAGAATGATATTTCTTGTTTGCATATGCAATTTTACGATCAATTCCAAATAAGTTAGGAGGCGTAATTGCATTATTTATATCAATTGTTATTTTAATAATTATACCAATATTTAAAAAAAAATACAAAGAAATCAATTCTATCCAAATAATAAATTCTTATTTTGATCATACCTTTCAATTACAATCTTATTAACATGCATTGGGGCTCGACCAGTTGAATATCCTTATATTCTAACAGGACAAATTTTAACAGTCATATACTTCGCCTACTTGCCAATCCTATATATAACATCAAAAATATGAGATAACAAGTATTATTGTGACATATTGATTCAACTTCGATAATCTGGCATTTTAGATTATAGATAACAATGGATATATATTATCATTTGCATCTTTCGACAAGTTTAAAAACAAATCTCGGCATGACTGAGACTCGAACTTGCAAGATAGGGCTCGGCAATCCAGCGGTGTGCCGCTTCGCCACCCTAGCAAGGTAGTTAAGCGATTGCTCAAAATCTATTAATGGTAGCCCGAATACTAATCGACAAACACATAAAAAGAAAAGCGACCGAGTTCTCCCAAAAGCTTTTTAGGTATTTGAGTCAATATTCCGCAGAAATTATTGCAAAAATCGTCCTGATAGGTTATAACTTTTTCGAGTTATCATGTTTACATCCATTTGGCGTGGCCTTTTCTTGAACACCAAAACCGTACGGTCGTCAGAAAAGTTATTTATATCCTGAAACCGTTCGGAGAGACAAAACTTTGGGTTGGTTGCCATGGTTTGAGAAGCGACAAAAACTGTAAAATTATAGAAAATGGTCGGTGGGTTGCGTGGATGTAAAATTTACGTCCTACAATATGAATATGTAAATATTTGTTTCGAGTAAATAAGCTTCTAGAAGTACGCAACTTATTTCTAAACTAGATCAGTAACGTTGCTCAAATACAAATTGCAATTCAGTAGCAGAAGTGTAACATAATTATGATTGCATAAATATCTACTTGGGCCAACATTCAGCCTATCTATATAATATTGACAGCACCAGTATAATTACTTAATGTTTTCTAAACGTGAATGGATATTTTGGTTGTTGACAGATAAAATGTAATAAAAATGGGGACGCTATACACTAGTTCGATTACTGCTATTACACGTAACAGTTTCTCCACATACGATATGTCTTGTATTCCACAGACCTGCTTTATTTCAATACTTTTGCTTAATATAAATTGCAACGAAGCAAGTCTAACCTGGAACAGCACATCTAATGAACTTGGAAGCTGTTTATGTCAGCTTAGTAAGAGTTTATTTTTAATTGAAGCAACAGTTCTCTTTGTTTTTGGAAACCGCCAGCATGCATTGATTCCTTTGGACGTTTTAAATTCTCGTCTAATAATCGACATAAACGATTCAATCAAGATTTCAATGAACTTGTACAATAATTTTGTATTGTTTACAAATGGACAGCTTGATTTAAATCATACCCTTATTAAATTAAAACACTCATCCATTTGGAACGAAAGCACCAGCCTAAGAGGATAATTTGTAGTAATCGGCAACGTTAGTAATGATTTGGAGAAAATGGTGCAACTTCTCTGGAATTGTGATATAATAAATGTGGTCTTAATCAGCGTTGAAGACCAATCATCTTTAAAACTTTACACGGCGGATCCTTTTGATAAAAGTAGTAAATGCAAAACTGTTGTAAATTTGAAACCGTTACTAGGTTGCAACGTCTATAGTGCACCAATAAGGAAGCTTCGGGGTTGTATTCTTAAGCCTCTCAACAGTTTTGAGGACACAAGGTCTATACAAGGAGTAACAGATCAATTCATGAAGGTGATGGGAGAAATTTTGGAAACGCCGATACAGTACATCCAAGTTCAACCGAACAAGACCATGATATATAATCACAGTAAAGACATATCCCTTATTCCATTCTCAGTTAGATTTAAGGTCGTACTTGAAGATTATGATATAACCGATTTTTTTATTAGGGATGATGTTTTGTGGGTCACTCCGAAATCTCCACCAATATCAGGTGCAAGAATAATCACTTTCATGTTTCAGTCCATGACGTGGGCAACCATAACCGCTATTTTTATCTTGACGACTATGGCATGGTCTGCAGCTTCAAAAAGCAATTCCAATAAACCTACGCTTGAAATCATCGTTAGAAGCATTTTAGTAGTTTTAGAATTAACATTTAACAGTGCCAGTAGTATTGCTCCTAAAACAAATCCTTTAAGAATTATTACTGTTTATTACTTGCTTTACACTATTCAGATGTACAACGTTTTTCAAGGCAAACTAATTAGTGTTTTAACAAGACCGTGTGTGATAGATTCCATTGAAGAATTTGCTGAATTAGATCTACCGCTCATAGGAGAAGCAAAGGCAAAGCAGATGTTGCTCGATCGTTCAGATGAAATTGTTTATGCAAAATTATACCGAAGACTTATTATTTCTAAATCGCGTAATATGACAAAGGCGCTACTGGATGTAGCTTATTTTAAAAACTGCAGCACGTTTGTACGCCATACACTACTAACAAAATTTTTCCCCAAAGAGAGTAGCACGATGAACTTAATATATGAAAATCCAGGAATACTTTGTGCTGAAGCTAATTTAGCTATGAGGAAAGGTCACTACTTTTTGGAAGTATTTAACAACTTCGCCAGACGAATAATAGAAAGTGGATTTCACAATAGAATCTGAAAATAGATCACATTACCGGAGTATTAATTTGGTGGACTATAGGTCTGTCTCTGGCAGGTGTAATATTTTTCGTTGAACTTTTATTTTATCATCATCACTATTACTTTTATGACAGTAAATAATTTACAATCAACAACCGTACAATAAAGATATATCCCAGTTACTTAGCTTTATTTGTGATATGTAACCTTGAGTGTACTAAAATGTATTGACTAGTGTTTAGATCCAGATAAAAGGAAGCGCTGGTTGAATATCTATTATTTAACATGTTCTCCTTTTTACCTTGTTATGAAAGGCTTCCTCAACTTACATAAATTCTGAAAATGCGTTATGATCTACCTGAAAAATCTCGTTTAAATAAGAAATGGCTAAAATACCACTGCCCGGCAATAGCCGCCTCAACTTACAGTAGTCTCTGGAACAAGTCAGCAAAAAATACTAAATGCGCTTATGGGGTAGCGAATGTGCTAACATCACGTTGAAATATAAGACTAAGAAACACAACTTACCCCCTATAACTGCGGGGATAGTGCACTAAATAACACAAGCCAAAATCAAATGCCTAAACTATTCGCTGGAGGCATACTTCGACGCAATTTGAATGCAATTGGTAAATATTTAAGTCATGCACTAAACGGCATAAATTTATGCTCGTATATCCTTGGCTTCACCGCTGTGGGTATGAGAGACAAAGGCCGCTGTAACCAATGGGCGATGCGGAAGAAATAGGGAGCCGGTTGTTGTCCAAAAACGTAATCGAAATGCTTACCAATAATCCTTACACCGAAACCCGTGCAGTAATGGATGTAGCTTACAGTAGAAACTGTACTGCTTATCTAGCAAGAACTAAACTGGTGAAGGTTTACTCTACAGAGCGGCGTGTGGTTGATAAAGTACAATATGAATCTGGATTGCTACCAACGAAAGACTGTGTGGGCATGAGAAAAGGCCATTATTTCCTTCGCACAGTTAACAAAATAACTGGAAGAATGTTGGAATTAGGGATGGTTGTCAATTCTCGAACCTACTCTTTTGAACCTAGTTCGTTTGCCGGAGTAGGTGCACCTGGTTCGGCGTTCGTTAAAGAGTAGGTCGCCTGATCCGGCGTTCCTTCAATGAATCGAACCGTTTTGCACCTAAGCCGAACCGCCCCAGCGCTAAGGAGCGCGGAGCGGCAGAACTGTGGAACGGAATGCCCGACTCTCGCTCCTACGAAGAGGATCAGATAGCTCCTCTTTCTCGGACTGCAAACTGCAAGGGCAAGGAGGTCGAATTTGAAATCGGAAATGGATCGACGCGTTTTGCGCTTTGCAATCGTTCGTAACTGACTAGGAACTGCATAATCTACGCAAGGAATTTCAGATTCGGATTCGGAATTGCGGAATCTTTATGGCAATGCCTCGTGTGTTGTGCCAAAATCACAAGACATTTACTGTAAGGTATAAATAATAGAAAAAAGGGAAAACATCTCGTATTTTTAAATTGTAATAGACATATTTAATTGTAATAGTTCTTGATTCCCTGCTAATACAATCAAAGAAATCTTTTACAATTGAAATAGACGACCCAGCAAAAACTTCCGACCGGAGCGGTCGAATTCCAATCAAAATCACGTCCCATTACATTAACATGTGAGTCATAACATGCGACTGTAGGTGCAGGCCCGTCCGAGATCCGACTCCGACCGCTCCAGCGTTTGGCGAGACCTGCAATTTACCGGTGACCGCGAGCGGAACTGAACCTAGTTTCTTGTACCTAGTTCGGAGTCGGAGTCGGATCAAGTGCACCTGATCCTTTAGCGGAACAGGTTTTACCATCCCTAGTTGGAATGTGGGTGGTTTGAAAGATTGTATTCTAATATATTTGCCAACGATGTAAAAGAAAGCAAAAGCACTAACGTTGTTTTCACCATTAAACACATACAGGGGCTGTTCATCTGTTCGACAATTGGCCACGTGACTGCAATGGTTGCATTTTTTTGCAGAATTGTCGTATTCATGTCTAAAGCGAGGAAGGGTTTAATTAATACGTATAAATACTATTAGCTTAATTTCAAAATAGATTAAAAAACAAGTTCAGTTTGCTTTATCATCATGAGCGTTGTTATCAAAGCATAACTGCGCATACCACTAGAAGACGTAACATTTTACTCGTCTCTCCACGCCTAGCAGTACTGTTCTCGGCCTCATGCAGGAAAGCTGCTTCTCGAGCGGGCAATTTGACGCCCAACTCGAGCCGCTAAAGTGCGTCGCAGGCGAGTTATCGTTGAGGGCAGGTGCTGCTTAAAGGAGACTGAAAGAGATAGAAAATCCTCAAGCTAGCACGTGTGTTTGTGGGCCTTCGCCTTTTGTGTTTTGTTTACGCAACGCTATAACTCCACAAGTAATATCTTTGTTGTGAAGAATGAATAATAATTACCACTTTTGTAGTGCTTAAACCATTGGGGTTCCGTTTGTCGTTCAGTGAATTACCGTCGGACTCCAGAAATGCAACTTTTTAGGATCTGAGTCTCGCATCGTTTTTGGTTTCTTCTCGACTCCAAGGTTACCGAGGTTATAGCCTTTCATCGGGCGAGGGGCCCAAGTTACTGCACTTTATTAGCCTAGGTTACTTGCCTCAGGAGGCAGCTTTTCAACAGCCTTTAGTTATTTTCCTGGGGATCCAAGCTTTTCCGTTTCATGCTGAAGAGCAACCTTGCCGTCTTGCCTGCATGTCGCTATTGTCAACCGCTGTATTATACTAAAAAGTACCAGTTTTCTGTGAGTAAATTATTGAATGTTTATTACCTCCACACGTGGGTGTTATATTTATGCCTCTTTGAAGTATTACTATTTCATACTTATGCTGCTTTCATGTGTGTTCTCGCAAGTGTTAACTTATCAGACGCAATTCTGGAGCTTCTTCCTTATGGGAAAGCTATGCGTTCTTTTAATACATCGGTTGGATTGGGGCCAGCCAGTTATTTAACAAACAAGCGTGTTAATGAGAGCGATTAATAATTGAGACATTTTAAAGTGTGACCCCCATCTAACACGTTAATCGTTGAGATTATTAATCGCCGATTAACACAGGAGTTGGTTACAATATTTCTTCGTTGGTTGTACCTTATTAAGTTGGAGAAAATTTAATTTTTTTTGCAAGACAAAAATATGACACCTAAAAGTTTTGACATTCATGATAGCTTTGATTTCCTACACTAAAATAGTTTATTAATAAAAAATCATCCATTAATAGAAGTCATTATAAACGATTTTAGAAAATATAAAACTATACATTAATAAGGGTTATTAATGAACGATTTTGTATGCATTAAGCAAACCCATAAAAAAACGGTCAACGGAAAAAGTATTATATCGCAGCATGTAATACCGTGACGTAAGCGTTAGAGAAATTTCCTGCTCTTTCCCACAAAAATGGCTTGATACATATATCAACTATAATTTACCAAGGGCAGTGATAATCACCCGCAATAATTTTGACAAATAACAACCCGAAAATGCTTGCCTAGAAATAAGCCGAGGCGAAGCCGAGGGTTATTATTTAAAGGCAACGCACTTGAAGGATATTATTTGTCACAATTATAAGTCTATATCAAATTCGAGGTTATCAGGTTAGGTTTTGCGTCAGTTTTAACACAGACTGACAGAAAACCTAACCTGCTAACCTCGAATTTGACTTAGTTTTACAGTGCCACTAACTTGTCATAGGATACTACTGAAATTTAATTAGGTAGTTTCCATGGTGATTGAAAATTACCCTAGGGTCGTTTTCACTTTAAGTGTGATCTGATTTGTCAAACTGACTCTCGTGATTAATAATAATCAAATTGGATTGGTCTGCAATATATGTAAGAACTTCGTAATCATCATTTTGATGAGTAAGGTGGAGTATTACCGATAAGTTGTTATATAACAATAATTATTTTTATCGACGCAAGTAGTTTTTGATTCGTTGAAAGTAAAAAAAGCGAGTTCGATCATTGGTCAAATGATATCGTTTGACAGATGTATGCAATAGTCTATGGAGTTGATAGTGCTGAAAGTATCTTCAGGCGATAGTAATAAACTCAGCGGCGCCTACAAACAATAATTGTAAGCATCTTATACAGTGCGGATATAAAGTAACGGATAAATTAAGTAACTTTGTTAATATTAATTTTTATAAAAAAATTTCGAAGGGGTATAGCGATTTTAATTGTAGGACATACACTACAACCACCTTTATGTTGCTACGTCATTTGTTTTAAAAGTTATGACGTCATTGACTTTTTTATTATTGATTTTGGTAGTACATTTTATGTTTTTTTCAATTATATAAAATTTTCAATATGTTACATCTCAAAAAATCGATAAAATTGGTCTTAAAGTTTAAATATTAAAAACCAATTAAATTAGCAAAATAAATCTAGTTACCTACGTTTGGCGGAAAGACATTGACGTCACATTGGTTTTTATTGAAATTTAAAAAACAACTGAAAAATACAACTAGAACTCCATTCAAAGTTAATCCACCAGTAAAGTGAACCAAACATTAACAGAATTATAATGCAGTGAACATAGGGAGTTAAAAAGAACGATTATTTAAACAATATTCGTTACGATTCGTACAATTCAGATCGTAAATTGCATGCGTTGGTAATTATAAATAATCTGTAAAACCTTGTAACGCAACTGTCCACGATGAAATCCTAGAGAAATGCGCTCTTAATGTAAAGAAGATCGGTTGAAATGGGCAGTAACGTCGATGCAGAAAGTGAGGCCTTGAAAAATTTTCGACCCAAACGGATGCTGCAATTCAAATGGGGCTGCTTAGAAACTCTAAAAGACAAAAGGTAGTGCACAATTTAAGGTACAAAAGTAAGAGCATTCTGCACAAAATAAGCAAGACTGAATGTATAGGTGTCCGATTTTGGAAGTGTAGCAGTGCCACTACATCAAATGGGTTCAATCGAAGTTGCAAAAATGGTACTTTTCTATAAGGCAACTTTAGCTTGCGTTTCTAAAAACTTTCAAGATGTCTATTGAGACTAGTCGCACAGTCTTGCAAACATCAACATTTTGCCGGAACGTGAAGGCAAAAGCGTCCACTTTAGAACTAACCGAACGTCAATATAGAGCGTGGTTTAAATATCGTTCAGAATAGAATATAGTAACGGTCGCACAACCACCAGGAGGGAAAATTGTCATAAGTCAGTTGCAGTACAAATAACAAAAGGCTCGTAAATGTGTTTTACTAATGTGCATACTTATATTATACGTAATAATTAAAGCTTACTGTTAGAAAAATATATGATAATTTGTATTTTGTTTTGCACACTATCGTAGTTCAAATGCAACAAGCATAGCCGCTAGTTGTGTTGCCTTCCCGAACAAACCAAAACCTCACCAAAAGAACTCAATGTTGCAGACACTTGCATTCAGGTTAACTAGATAGCCGCCCCTTGGTACGTCTGTCAGTATTTAACATTTTCGGGTACTGTCTTGAAATATCAGCTTTAGAGTATGTGCTTAATACTGCTGTATTATTTGCAGGTTACCAGTCGAATATCCTCCGTTTGTTCAACGGTGAACTTTGCCAATTGGTGCTCACGTAGACCCACTTGCACGTGACCATTTAATTTCATGGAAGCCCTAACGTAGCCTTGCCTGGTCGTAGAATTATAATGTGTTAATTGTTTAATTTTTACTCATATATCCCAGAAATCAAATGCTGGAAAACTTCAATAAATGCTAAAATCCTATTTATTTATCAGGAACTGTCACTTTTAGACATAATGAGCATAAAACAAATTTTCTATTTGGCCATTGCTTATCTTAGCGCAAGCGAAATGATACTTAACGACTGCCTTCAGTCTGCAAGAGAGAATATGTAAAATCACCAGATTATTTCTTAACCAATGAGACATAACTCCCAAAATTGGAGTTGGATTAAAAACTTAAAATTCCAAATAAACAATTTAGAAGAAAATAACTTATGCCAACACTTAAGTCACAAAATTACAATCGTTTCAATATGTCACATTACATAAATCTGAAAACATTAACGTTTCTTTGCTTACATATCGAAGTTACACTAAAGAGATATTGAATCCAATTCATTTTCTAGCTCTCACCAACTTTACACCACATTTTATCTCAAATTATAGGAAATATAGTAACATATAAATATGAGAGGGCAAATATTGCCCTATAAACCCTTCATATGGTTAAAATAACATTGAAATACCTATGTACATTTTTCAGAATATTCTATTTCAGATTATGATTTACAATTTTAATTAAATATGGCATATAAATAAAATAAAACCACAGCTTAGCTATGAGATATCAAATATCAACCAAAGACTACATGTAAATGAAATTTTAGGCAAATCGTATGTAGTTTCGCTAAGGAATCTTAAATCTTAGCCATCTTATGAGCGACCTGTCATATTATCATCAATTTTCATATTTTAAGGAATCCTTACTTATTTCATATTCTCCCGTTAACCTTACGGTGTTGTGGATTTGAGCCATTGTTTGAAAGATTTTCTATCCCTCGCAATGGTTGGGATTTGTGTGCTCTTAACAATTCTGCTAACCAATTGAACTAGAATGCATTAAAAATCAAACCGATGCACAGAGTTAATTATTTTAATTAGTGAAATCTTAGATTACTTTTATATAGATTTCGGCACTGATGAGTGCAGCTGAGTTTCACAATTTGCGGCAAAAACTAGTTCAAAAGGGTAACGTTCTTGGGCTCAGATTTGACGAAGTTTTGGATGTGCGAATGCAGTTAGATGGTATCTGACGATTGTAGTATTAACGTTTGCAGTATTATGTTTGTTATTGTACGAAATGGTTTGCACCAGTACAAAATTATGAGCATTATAGTGGTCAGAAAGTTAGGATCAGAATGGAAAAGTAACTGAAGGGTATAGCAATGCAGTACGAGGATTAGAAACGTTGCAAGAAGCAACCGACAAGAAATGTTGCAAACGAGCAATCTACGATAACATTGAAATAGAACGAAAGACATAAAGTGCATAATAAAATACAGAATATAACAGTGCGGTTAAAAACACAGTCAAATAGCAGAGTATTAAGTGCAGTGCAGTCTAACCTAAGAAAAACATTTATTTAGCCTGTAGAAATTAAAAATGCCACAAAACCTTATTCTATAAGTTAATTTTAAGTATCAAACCTTATTTCCTTAAACAATGGTGGTGATATGTTGCTAAGATACGAGATTTTCTTTTGTTTAACCACACGAGAGAGCATTGATGTTACCCAAGCTGTGAAGATTGTTTCACATCAGCTCCCATAAAAAGTTTAAGTTTTCTAATAAAACATACCCATTTTAGTACAAATGTTGTTCTTATTTAACCACTAAAGTGTTGGGCACAATTAGAACCAGTTTTCCAGTGTTAAAGTGCTGTATTTGGAGAATATTCGTCTTCGACACAAACCAGGCAGTTGAGATCCAAGTAAGGGCTACGTTTGGGAATCGATACCGCCTGCAGGAGGGAGTTGGAACCAAGTTGGTACCTTCAACGCCTAGAGGGGTCCTCCACGCAGAAGATCAGGAAAGAATCCGAGTCACCAGGCCGTTAACAGCTTAGAAAACGAGTTGGCGTCCCCGAGAGGTACGGCGCATCATCGAAAAATTCTAATAAACCAGGTATTTCCGCAAATTTCATAGTGAAAGGCTTGTTTATATCGCTGGGGCCTGCAAGATTAAGGTTTCCACTACGCACTGTCGCAGTTCCCGATTGTTCAGAGCATTTCAGAATTCGGAGTAGAAACAGTAGAAATTATAGGAAAATTGTCCATTCGTTTGCAATTAAAAACAAATGATAGTTGGCGTCAGTTTACATCACGATGGAGCAAGAGCCGTTAGCACTGTTGCTATGCGAAATTAAATATTGCCTACCTGCGGTGTTTTGCTGATTTTGGCATCGATTTAAATCAATTATTCCTATTTGTATGAGCGCATCCCGCTTCGTGTTTTATGTCAGTTTTTAATATAAGCTACGTCAGATTTAGTTTTGGTCCGTGAGCAAGTATAATCCTAGTTAAATTGAAGCTACTACAAGTGAGTTTGCTCTACTCATTATTTTTAAATTTAGCGATCTAATCCTGAGACAGAGTTTTGTGTTTACCGGAGCAGCCGAATATTATTGCAGAAATTTAAATAAAATAAGGGCACCAAAATCGTTCAATTTTGCAATTAAATATTTGTATTTTTAATAAGTCTAAGATCGGGCACGGGCAGCACTATTCTTATTGAAATGCGTGAATTTAGGAGAACCCCCTTTTTCAATCACTTTTCTTTTATTAAAGGTAAATTCGCCTTAGCAAGGGCCTAGTTCATTGTAATATATAATCTTGTGCATGTCTCCCTGGTCTATATGCTGTTTGTTCTTTTTCTAGTTTGTTTTCCGTTTCATTCCTTAACCTTTTTTCGACTATTCTGGTGTATAGTTTCAGTGCCACTGATGATAAGCATATAGCCCTTTAGTTGTCTCTGTTTCTGGTGTCTCCTTTTTTATGTATGGGTATTATGATGTTCTTTTCTCAGTCATTCAGTATTTGTTCAGTATTCCAAGCTCGTTGTAATATCTCTTTCATTTATTTAATTATGACCAGTACACCTTTTTTTAGAATTTCTGGGGCTATATTATCTTCTCCGGCTGTCTTTCCGTTTTTCATTTTTGTAGGGCTCCTTTTATCTCTTCTTCTGTTACATCTTCCTCGTTACCTTGGTTATCGTTTTCCTTGCGGGGATGTTGCTCTTCTTCTTTCTGTTCTTCTGTTTCTTCCTCTTTAAATTTGGTTGTGAAATATTCTTCCCATGTTTCCACTTTTGGTGCCCCATTTCCCTTTAGACGTTTTACTATGTTCCAAAATTGTTTTTGGTTTTCTATATAGTTGTTTTCTATCTTTCTACCAAATTCTTCCCACCTGTCGTTTTTTGCTTGTTTTACCGCTTCCTCTGCTTCGTTCCGTTTTACTAGGCATTCCTTCTTATTTTGTTCGGCTTTATTTGCTATATGTCGCTTTCAGGCGTCTTTTTTTGTTGATATTTTATTCTTTACTTCTTTATTCCACTATTTCTCGTCACAAACTTCCTTTGTTGTTTTAATTAAGGTTTCTTTGAAGATTTTCCATCTTTTATTAAGAGTCCACTGATTTTCTTCTTGAACTTCTTGTTCTTCCGGTGGTTGAGCAATCACCAGTCTCGTATGTTTCGTATTTAGATCCGCCCCTCTTATTACCTTATATTTTAAAGAATTCGTCATGCTAAAAACTAACCAAAACTAACATATTATAGCTAACTATGTACAATGACTAGTATTATTAATAAATAGGATTTTTTTGATTGAAGGTTTGGAATCGCATAACGTCGCTTGTTTCCACTTTTTAGGTACTTTGGTATTTCTTTTAAATTATAATTAAACGTATAAGCTGCGAAGGGGTTTACAAGACATTGTAATTTAAGTGGCTTTAGGTACAAATAAGTATATTTGGCAAGACCATTCAAAACTGCACAAAAACCATGAGATGAAACGCTTGGAAGAAACGAAACAAATATGAGAAAGTTCTAAATTCTTCAAAATAGCTTTACTAGCCATAGTTTTAAGAGTTGCCGTAAGCTTTTCTATGTATCTCAAAATCTGACAAATGTAAACGACCATCTTTTGTGGAAAATTGGCGAAGGTTACCTTCAAAGCGTAGGTGTTTAAATGTCGGTTCTGTAAGGACGTAGAAGCTGACCATTATGCAGTCTTAGGCGCCACTGAATTATTTTCTCTAGCCTAAAGTCATTTCCGACGCTTAAAAAAAAAGACGTCCAAGGTTGTAAGAATTCGTGGAGTTTTATTTACTGCATGAACGCACTTTATCTTTATATTCTTGGTGCTTATAAGAACTGTAAATGTTATATTACGTTAAACGTTATATTCACTAATAATAGAACGAGAGGTTATACTATTGCCGACAATAATTTTTGCGATTGAGATACGAGTTTCTGTGGTGACGAAAATAACGACGAATGCTTGCACGAGTCGTTATTTTCTAAAACAACGGAAACGAGACAATTTGAAGAGCAAAAATTGTCGGCAATATTTAGACCTAGAGTTCTATTCGTCTTGATAATTTAAGTTTTGAATTTTTGAAAATTGTTAATACAAATACTCCTAACACTAAAATTATAAATTCACAAATATAAGTAATATTTTTACGAACAAACAAACAAACCTTTTCTAAAACTAAAATCCATATTATTTATCATTACAAAATAGTTAAAGTAAAAATTGTCGCTGAAATAAAGCTCCTCGAAATATTGTCACATATAATCTCATAAGAGCATTAATTCTTTCCGGAAATTTTTTGAGTGCGTTCCAACAACGTCGTATTGGTTTGCCCGAGCGGGACGCGAGGGCAAATTAGGACATTGTTGGAATGCACGAAAAATAATTTCCGGATACGAATTAATCCTCAAATGCAGATTCGGTAAGAAAATCGTAACGACACAAACCCTCACAGTTAGGTTGGTCTACCTACAAAAAATTTCCAAGAAATTTTGTTATTGTCTGGGTTACGGCTCGTGAACTAATTTTCCTATTGGTCATTAATAAGTGGCGTACTAAAATAATTGTTCAATTGGTAGTTTATTTTTAAATTGGAGAATGCCATTGGTTGACACTGACACCAGTTAAATTGTCAGCATAAAAATTTTTAGAGCAAGGTTTCTCATCACCAGCTCTCGCGCCGGGGGGGGGGGGGGGGGGATTTTTCTAAGGTGACGTGGTGATAGTACAAAGGAAACCACAAACCTGGCGTTCGTTAGCTGAATAATTATTATCAATGATTCCTATATAAACCGTATAGATGTCCATTCCAAAACAAAAAAGTGTAGCTATTATATCTACGAGAAAGAATGATACTCACTTAAGATGTAACTACGAGCCCAAACACATATGTATTTATTCGTACCGCTGTATGATTTTAATATTCATATTAATCGTTTGTACTTATGTATGTTTCTATTTATTACCAAAATAACTACTAAAACAATTAAAATTTTCCTCAATTCGACTACGTGCGATATAATCTGTCTTACTGAATCGTTTCTCAACAGCTCAGTTTTTACGGCGGAGGTGCTTCATTCGAGTTATGAAATATTTAGAAGGGATCGGTGTGGTCCAGACTCTAGTAAAACAGATAGCGGTGGTGTGTTAATTGGTGTAAAAAAATACATTAAATATTTTGTTAAAAATGAATGGTGTAGCAGATACGAAGATATCTGGATAGCAACTCCATTATCATCAAAAATAGATTCAACAGTTTACATTTGTTGTGTTTACATAACTCTAAGGAAAGATCACACTGCAAGCCTTACACGTGTTATTGATAAACTTTCAATTATTGCAAATTGCTTAAAAGATAGTGATGCTATGCTTGGTTCTAGTGATTTCTACTGGCTTAACATAAATTACGTTAAGAATGGCAATGAGCGTGACCTCCGACTAGCTTCAACGTATGACAATAATGCTAATTTATTTGCGAATTGTATATCTGAAAGTAGAAGTGTGCAGTTTAATTGTATGTATGTATTATCGTCTGCCTCTTGTTACTTTAGCTGGTGCTTCGTAGGCTAGCATCTGGCGGTGTAGTGCTCAACTTACTCCGGTTTTGGGTTACACATTTGGAGCGCGCCTTTTGAGTTTGCGTAGCAACCATTGTGTTAGGTGTTTGTCTTGGTGATGTGTGGACCTTGTTACTCTCAGGTCTGTGGTTCTGAGTAGAACACAGTTAATTTGGTGCCCAACTGCGAATGGTCTCGCTGGACCCGGTACCGATCGGCAAGCCTGCGGAAGAAATTCTGCCCACCATGGGATTCGAACCGAGGGCTTGCTTAATGCAAGATTAATGTTCTACCAACTGCGCTACCCGGCTTCTTTGCAGTTTAATTATGTTAAAAATATCAATTCAAGGATTCTAGACCTTGTACTATCTAGCAACGAAGACACACAGGTTATTCAATGCGAAAGCGCCGTTACTGTTGTAGATCAAAACCATCCACCTATTTTAAATACCTAAAAGTCTACAGAACAGCGTATTGTAGCTGCTCAAAATTTTCGTAATTTCTCTAAAGCTCATTATATTGTTATTACTGGCAAATTATTGTCTTAGGACTGGAATCTTGAACTTAAATCGCCGAGAGCTGTGGAAATAAATTTTATCTAATTTTGGAAACTGTTATATCAGAACATGTACCGGTGTTTAATAACGATCAGATTGTTTTCTTGTCTGGTTTTCTGGCGACTTAATTAAGCTGATGAGGGAGAAAGCTATAGCCAATCTAAAATATACGCCGATGATTTAAAAATGTATCCTAAGGTCAGTACAGTATGCGATTGTCAACAACATTATATTAATAGATTTGTCACATATTGCTTCCACAACTGCTTAGTATTAAATCCTGATAAGTGTAACTGCATACAGCATAACCCTTAGCATCAAGAAACTAGGTGTTATATTGGATAGCAAACTGAGATTTGACATACACATTGACTCCATTATCTGTAAATTTCAATTTTTATAATGCTTGTGAAAACTGTCCAGATATGTTTGCATGTTTTTTAGAGAATTTAAAAATAAGATGTCTAGAATAATTCTTAGATTGCTGAATTAAGTCATTATTTAATTCGCGATCATTTAATATTTAGTTATCACTCGTATTTTATTTTCTGTTATTTTTTGGTCTGCGTATAAAAGCAGATTCTGCTATATAATAATCATTATCTTTATGTAGTAGTAAATTTTTTCCTTATTTTGAATATAACCACTTTTTCCCCTATTACCCGCCATTTTCGGAAAAATCCCCCCTCACCAATTTTCATCACTTTTCGATCATTTGGAGGGATGAAAAGGATTATTTTAACCTTTACATTTCTTCTGAGGGGCTAGAGCGGTAAAAAGTTCTAAAACATAAACATTTGTAGCAAGGAGGTAGATTTGAAGGGGGAGGGGGGAAGTTGCCCCCTTAAATTGCAAAAAAAATTAAAAGATCGATTTTTCCGGTTTTTTCACAATTTTGTTCATTTATTATCTACATATTCCAGCTTTCTGTCCCCCTCCTCCTCTCCCAAACACCCCCAAATAATAAAAATATATAGCAACAGTTTGGAAGATTCAATGCATCGGATTTATGAGGTTATTTTACATAATAATCAGCAAGAATGGTGCCTGGACTGATTTTCATGCATTTTACCAAAAATAAAAAAATATATAATCTTAAAATATGCTGGTTACTTGATAGAGGATCGACATAATCAGTTGGTTATATCATGTGAACAACTAAGCTTCAGGTTTGGAAATTTGTCGAAAAATCTAATATCAGTATAATTAATAGATTCTAGTCTAAGTTACCACCAGTCATGAAGATAGTGGGTTGCCATTCGTACAAGATGATATTTACCTATACATTTCTAGCAGCTGCAGTGGAAACATACAAGACATGAGAACTGCCATGTGGAACAGCTCAGAAGGGAAATAATACTATAACGCTAGCTTCTGCAGCATATTTTAATTAAACATTAGAAATGTATTAAATATGTACCCGTAATCGAGCGTTACATCTACCCGGCACTCGGTTTTACGATAACGCAAAGGCACCCGCTATGCACGAAGTCGCTGTGAATAAACGACGGCGTCGTTTACCACTCCATGGAAACCCAGAGCCACTGTAACGATAAAGCCGCCGGGAGAGTATATAAGTAGGTTTCTCAACCATTTAAACCCACTTGAGTCTTTGGACTTCCCTTCCCTAAATCCTCCCCTGATGTTAGAATGTGATAATGTTTATCTATCTCCTAACATCTCTATCCTCTAGCTTGACCAAGATGTTAGAATGTGATAGTGTTTATCTGTCTCCTAACATCTTTAGCCTCTAGCGTTTCTAGCAGAACCCATCCTATGCGTTTAGAATGTGATAGCGTTGGTCTGTCTGCTAAACGGATTTCCCGTTAATTCAAAACCCCACGACCGTAGGCAGTAAGAGCATTCAAAATCAGTGAATAACTGTACCTGTAGAAACTTAGTAAACTTACCTGGAGAAACCGCATTGTGCGTCCAAATACGTCGTCCCGAAACCAAAAGCAAATCACGCCCGATCCCGGAGGTTCTTGCCGCATGCGAATGCCGAGCTGTCAAATCCATTTGCCGCGCTGAAATTAGCGAACTTTACCAGGTAGAATTTCTCGGCACAGGTACTCCTGGAAGAACGAACTGCCATTCTGAGGCACCTTTACAACCTGCATCAACTCTTACGCATTCCCGGAGCCGCCGGTATCCCCTAATCTTGTTAGTATATAGGTACGTATGTTTGCAGAGCACGATTTGTAAACAAATCGCTTATCTGGAAGCCGCGCTGCGCCCATCCGGCATACAGGGCCGAAATATATACTTCACTCCAGGTCAGATGCAGCCGTCGCTCACACCTACCTGCTGAATGGGTTTCAGTTTACCAAGGAGCAAAGAAACATAGCCCACGAGTAAAGTGCTAATTTTGATTAATATGCAAGTCAGTTTGCTTATAATTTCCAATTATTTAGTAATTATAGTTATCAATAATATGTCGGTGGTAATTATATTGTGTTTTCCTAACCATATACATTTGAGATGGTGGACATTTTCTTTGACTGAGATACTCGACAGGTAGAAAAATGTATAAATACATAGCGCCTTTCGCAGAGACTTTTGAAACAAGTATTATTGTGACATATTGATTCAACTTCAATAATGTGGCATTTTAGATTATAGATAACAATAGATATATATTATCATTTGCATCTTTCGACAATTTTAAAAATCAATCTTGCCATGACTGAGACTCCAACTTGCAAGATAAGGCTCGGCAATCCAGCGGTGTGCTGCTACGCCATCCTAGCAAGGTAGTTAAGCGATTGTTCAAGATGTATTAATGGTAGCCCGAATACAAATCGACAAATACATACAAATAAAAGCGACCGATTTCGCCCAAAAGCTTTTTAGGTATTTGAGTCAATATTCCACACAAATTATTGCAGAAATCGTCCTGATAGGTTATGTCTTTTTCGAGTTATCATGTTTACATCTATTCGGCGTGTCCTAATCGACTCTAACTTTTCTTCAACACCAAAACCGTACTATCTTAAAAAATATCGTGAAACCGTTAGAAAAGACATAACTTTGGGTTGGTTGCGATTGTTTGAGAAGCGACAAAAACTGTAAAATTATAGAAAATGGTCGGTGGATTGCGTGGATGTAAAATGTACGTCTTACAATATGAATACGTAAATATTTGTTTAGAGTAAATAAGCTTCTAGAACTCAACTTATTTCTAAACTAGATCAGTAACGTTCCTCAAGTATAAATTGTAGTTCAGTAGCAGAAGTGTAACAAAATTATGATTGCATAAATATCTACTTGGGCCAAAATTCAGCCTATCTATATAATATTGACAGCACCAGTATAATTACTTAATGTTTTCTAAACGTAAATGGATATTTTGGTTGTTGACATAGAAAATGTAAAAAAAATTGGGGACGCTATACACTAGTTCGATTACTGCTATTACACGTAACACTTTCTCCACATACGATATGTCTTGTATTCCACAGACCTGCTTTATTTCAATACTTCTGCTTAATATAAATTGCAACGAAGCAAGTCTAACCTGGAACAGCACATCTAATGAACTTGGAAGCTGTTTATGCCAGCTTAGTAAGAGTTTATTTTTAATTGAAGGAACAGTTCTCTTTGTTTTTGGAAGCCACCAGCATGCATTGATTCCTTTGGACGTTTTAAATTCTCGTATAATAATCGACATAAACGATTCAATCAGGATGTCAATGAACGGGTACAATAATTTTGTGTTGTTTACAAATGGACAGCGTGATTTAAATCATACCCTTATTAGATTAAAAAACTCATCCATTTGGAACGAAAGCACCAGCCCAAGAGGAAAATTTGTAGTAATCAGCAACGTTAGTAATGATTTGGAGAAAATGGTGCAACTTCTCTGGAATTGTGATATAATAAATGTGGTCTTAATCAGCGTTGAAGACCAATCGTCTTTAAAACTTTACACGGCGGATCCTTTTGATAAAAGTAGTAAATGCAAAACTGTTGTAAATTTGAAACCGTTACTAGGTTGCAACGTTTATAGTGCACCAATAAAGAAGCTTCGGGGTTGTATTCTTAAACTAATCCACCCTGGTGACAATTTTGAAGACACAAGATTTATAGAAGGAGTAACAGCTAAATTCATGAAGGTGATGGGAGAAATTTTGGAAACGCCGATACAGTACGTCCAAGTTCAAGCGAACAAGACCATGATATATAATCACAGTGAAGATATATCCCTTATTCCATTTTCAGTTAGATTTAAGGTCGTACTTGAAGATTATGATATAACCGATTTTTTTATTAGGGATGATGTTTTGTGGGTGACTCCGAAATCTCCACCAATATCAGGTGCAAGAATAATCACTTTTATTTTTCAGTCCATGACGTGGGCAACCATAACCGCTATTTTTATCTTGACGACTATGGCATGGTGTGCAGCTTCAAAAAGCAATTCCAATAAACCTACGCTTGAAATCATCGTTAGAAGCATTTTAGTAGTTTTAGAATTTTCATTTAACAGTGCTAGTAGTGTTGTTCCTAAAACAAATCCTTTAAGAATTATTACTGTTTGTTACTTGCTTTACACTATTCAGATGTACAACGTTTTTCAAGGCAAACTAATTAGTGTTTTAACAAGACCAGGGTATGACCGTGTAATAGATTCCATTGAAGAATTTGCTGAATTAGACCTACCGCTCATAGGAGTAGCAAAGGTAAAGCAGATGTTGCTCGATCGTTCAGATGAAATTGTTTATGCAAAATTATACCGAAGACTAATTGCTTCTAAATCCTATAATATGACAAAGCTGCTACTGGATGTAGCTTATTTTAAAAACTGCAGCACCTTTGTACGCCATACACTACTAACAAAAATTTTTCCCAAAGAGTGTAGCACCATGGACTTAATATATGAAAATCCAGGAATACTCTCTGCTGAAGTTAATTTAGGTATGAGGAAAGGTCACTACTTTTTAGATGTATTTAACAACATCGCCAAACGAATAATAGAAAGTGGATTTCACAATAAAATGTATTTTAACGCTTTAAATCACCAGAGCAACTTAATTGATAATGATTCTGCAGTTAGACTGAAAATAGATCACATTACCGGAGTATTAATTTGGTGGACTATAGGTCTGTCTCTGGCAGGTGGAATATTTTTTGTTGAACTTTTATTTTATCATCATCACTATTACTTTTATGAAAGTAAATAATTTACAATCAACAACCGTACAATAAGGATATATCCCAGTTACTTACCTTTATTTGTGATATGTAACCTTGAGTGTACTAAAATGTATTGATTAGTGTTTAGCTTCAGATAAAAGAAAGCGCTGGTTGAATATTTATTATTTAACATGTTCTTCTCTTTATCTTGTTATGTAAAGGCTTCCTCAACTTACATAAATTCTGAAAATGCGTTATTATCTACCTGAAAAATCTCGTTTAAATAAGAAATGGCTAAAATACCACTGCCTGGCAATGGGTTCCGGGCAATTCACCGAAAACAGTTCACCGAAAACAATTTACCGAAAACAGTTCACCGAAAAACAATTTACCGAAAGAACAATTCACCGAAAGAACAGTTCACCTAAAATCCCTTATATTATATAAATATACCTAAAATTTTAGATATGTTATATATTATTTTGGTACTTTTGTAAAGAATATCCTTCTAGCATTTCAAATGCACGAACCACGTCTGCTGTAGGAACAAATGCTATTGCGGCTAATAACCGCATTTTCAGAGCAAAATCTGCATCTGTTTCATACCTCTGTTTAAGGCCTTCGGATTGAATCTTACGGTTTATGCATTGGGAAAAATGGAAAAAACACCCCTGATGTCTGGACTGAGGGAATTCTTCAGTAATAGCGCTTATCATTCCAGTTTCAAAATCAGTCATAATTGATGCTGGTGTAACTCCTGGGAGAAGCTCTTTTATTTTCTGGAGTAATCGAACGTAGGTAACTCTGGTTTTGTCCGGTAGCAAAGCGTAGATTAGAGGAATAGCTACATTACTTTTTAACCCATGTAGTGTATAAAGCTGACAGAACAGGTGCGGTACTGTTTTGAACGTACCATCTGCGTACCAGTGGTCAGCCTGAGCTAGAAGTTGGAGATTTCTCCTCGTACAAAACATCAATATCCGGTCTTCATCAAGTCCTGAATCGAACATCAAAAAGTCTTCCCCGTTTTTTGTTATTTTATATTCTTGGGGAAAAACAATGTCGCTGCGCCGAATAGGCAATGCTGGGGCAACCTCATCCCTGGTTCGTATTTTGCGTATTGTTCTTTTCATGCTGCTTACCTTCCCAAGCCTACTTGCTGCTGCCTGGCTGACTCCATTTGATACAACATTTGATATTATGTAATGTGGTGCATCCCGAGTTCTTCTGGCGTCATCGCGTATGGTGGTCAACGACCTTATAAGGTTTCTAAATTTTTGTGTGTCGAAAACATATCAAGAATTGTTGGAGACTACAATAACGACAACATACCTTAGAAAAATGGATTTTAGGTGAATTGTTCTTTCGGTGAATTGTTCCTTCGGTAAATTGTTTTTCGGTGAACTGTTTTCGGTAAAATGTTTTCGGTAAACTGTTTTCGGTGAATTGCCCTAGATCCCCTGGCAATAGCCGGCTCAACTTACAGTAGTCTCTGGAACAAGTCAGCAAAAAACACAGAATGCGCTTATGGGGTAGCGAATGTGCTAACATCACGTTGAAATATAAGACTAAGAAACATAACTTACCCCCGATAACTGCGCGGATGGTGCACTAAATAACACAAGCCAAAATCAAATGCCTAAACTAATCGCTGGAGGCATACTTCGACGCAATTTGAATGCAATTGTAAACATTTAAATCATGCACAAAACAGCAGAAGTTTATACTCGTATATCTTTGACTTCACCGCTGTGGGTATGAGAGACAAAGGCCGCTGCGTCCATGGGGCGCTGCGAAAGAAATGGGGAGCCGGTTGTTGTCCCAAAACGTAATCGAAAACGGCATAAATCGGCCGGTAGTCGTGCCCCATGCGATCATTGTGAGAATTGCGGTACGTCAACAATACTTCGAGGTGGCTTCGTAGGACTCGCTTTGATAAATCGACAATGTTCAAACAGCAACTAGGTAGGAATTGCGAAATGTGAGTACACTACATGTGCCATTGCTTAAGCAACGACAAGGTTCTTATTCAACCTTCAATCGCCAAGTGCCAGAAATAGAAACCTCATAATGGCTCGACCACGGCAAGATCGTAAGCTTAAAACATCACAACCTTCCATCAAAACGTAGCAAGCCCAATCAAACTGTAATACTTGTAATCGTGAAACCCAGGCAACGGCTTGATGTATTAAACAGATCCGCCTGCCGGTTGAATATCATAGCAATATATTTTAGTTATTACTAAGAATATAGTCTATTTAGTCTTTTTCTGTTCTCACTAGGACTAATCTATGTCAATTTACGTTGTTCAGACTTAAAAAAAAATCTGTTTAAACAGTATTCATTTTCACTGGAGGGAAACTCTCGTAACATTTCACCTCTAGTATTCCTCTCGTCTACTTCGCGAATTTATACGTTGAAGTCTCGACTAATAATTACGCAATGGCGTTTTTGTGCCTTTTTGCTTTTACTCTGTCTTCATATAGTTTTTCCACGTTTTCATCTCTTGCTCTGCTTGTAGGTGCTCATAGATGTATAAAGGATGTACCGGGTGGCCATAAATATCTGACATCCCGGTAGCCATAGAATTAGCTGCTTATATATGTTGGTTAGCATTATATTTCAATTATAATAAGTATTGGTATGTAATGTAATAAAATGCAAGGTTATTGACACCATTTCTTAAATACGACTCGATTATAAAAATCTCCTGTCCTAACTCCATTACTTATTGCAATCTGTAATCATTTTTGACCGACAGGAATTTTAGTTGTGATGAAATTAGTGACATTTAGTTTAATTGGATTCATCACTTTAATAAAGCGGTGTTAATTACAAAGGTAATGTGATATCAGATATTTATGGCCACCCGGTAGTAAACTCTCAGTTCTTCCAGAATAGCAATAGGCCGGATTTTAAAATTATTGTTTTTTCGCCAGGTAGTATATTTTCGGAGAGGAGTAAAGCATCCCAGTTTATGTTGTTTAATTCTTCTTCTACACCTTACTCATTTATAATTCAGAAAGTATAAGAAGTATTTCCGAAAGTTTAACATGTAATTGAGATTAATAAATTGTAATTCAGAAAGCGTCAACTGTAATTCAGATTATTAAATTCTAATCCAGAAGGTGTAACTCGTAATTCAGATTAGTAAATTTTAATTCGGAAACTATAAATTGTAATTCAGAAAGCGTTAACTGATTCAGAAAGACTTATTTTTGTAATCCACAAAGCATCAGTTGTAACTTGGAAACGAAGAGACGACCTTTATGTAGAATAACTATGTAGGTACATACATACAGATTCTGTGTAACATTTGCAACACATTTATTATGTATTGTACTCTTGATTTGTAAAAAGACCCTCAGACAGGTCGATTTTAATTTTTGTATGCCATCTTTTGATTGAAAGTAAATTAATTAAAATTGTCCATCATAGAATTCATGTCATCATTATATGATCATACTAAGAGAATTTCATGTCCAAAGGTTTTTTACAATAAATATTAAATTTGTTGCGCACTTTTGACACTACTGTTATGTATGAATCTAGACAGTAATTCTTCATAAATGTCGTTTCTTGTTTTCGGAATTACAATTGACGCTTTCTGAACTACAATTGATGCTGCTGAATATCAATTAGCAATTTCTGAATTACAATATACACTTTCTGAATTACTATTTATTATTTTGAATTACTCGTTACACTTTCTGAATATAAAGTAACACTTTCTAAATTACAATTTACTAATATGAATTACAAGTTACACCTTCTGCATTACAATTTAGTAATCTGAATTACAGTTGGCTCTTTCTGAATTACAATTTATTTTTCGGAATTACAAGTTGCTCTTTCTGAATTAGAATTAAAAAAGGTGTAGTTTTTCAAGATATTCATTAGTGCTAAGTGTTCTAACATTGTAAACTCCGACATAGAATTTCTTTCGGTGTTTAGCTTTACGGTTTAATTTATTTAACTTGATCTATAGCTGTCAATATACCGAATTTCAAACTATGTTGTTGTAAAGTTTGCATTCAAGCAATATTATCAGTATGCCCAATATCTCTAAGAAATAGACGAAAATACCATATAAGTATCTCCACGTCGCATGTGAAAACAATCATTAAAAATACCTCCAGCTTTTCCGAATCTCTGAAGAGCAGCGCAGGTAGGCTACTTAGTTCCTAATACATGAATGAATTATACTTTAGCATTAAATAAAAATCAATAGAAGCAAATGTTAAAAATGTAGAGCTAAGTAATTAGCCACTGCTTTCGGTGGCATCAATTCGTCTGGTAATACGCACCTAACATTAATTCTTTTTAAAACTTGTGTAAGCCACTCAAAGCTATATGTTGCATACTAGAATAAAATGATCACAGGTCGTTTTAAGACTAAATGTCTCTCAATATCGCCTTTTCTCGCTCTAGGAAATGCCTATATCAAAGTTGACTGTAGTATGCAAGTCGAATGAGAGAAAATACTAGTCCTGTTTCAATTATAATTCAGAAAGGGTAACTTGTAATTCAGGTTAATAAATTGCAATTTAGAAAGCGTAAATTTTAATTCAGATTAGTAAGTTGTTATTTAAATAGTGTAACTTGTAATTTAGATCAGTAAATTGTAATTCAGATAGTAAAAATTGTAATTCATATTAGTAAATTGTAATTTAGAAGGCGTAACTTGTATTTCTGAAAGTGTAAATTGGAATTCAGAAAGCATTAATTGATATTCAGAAAACATCATTTGTAATTCAAAAAGCATCAATTGCAATTCAAAAAGTGCAACTTGTATTTCAGAATAATAAATTCCAATTCAGATAGTGCAACTTCTATTTTTGCAATTCAGAAAGCATCAATTGTTATAGATAGGAAAATATGTTTTAAGAAAATCCTCAACACAATAAAAACATGCTTTTGCAGCATCATTTTGATCTGAAATTTAAATTGTATCATTGGAAGCAGTTTGATTACCTTTGGTAAATGATTGTACATTTTTATGACGTTGTAGAGAGGATTATTGTTAAATAACTCCAGGTGATGCATCGATCTGCATTTGTAGTATTATAGTTACTAAACATGGATAACTGAAGTTTACTTCTAATCTTTTTCACATAAGTACAATAAGCATTGCAACATGTAAATACAAAGAAACGGAAAAATTTGGTGCTTTTTAAAAATATATCTGCATAAATCTCCAGATCTTAGCCTAAGCATATAAAGCAGACAACGTTTTTGCAATACAAAAACTCTCCGAGCATCCGATGTACAACTCTAGTACAGCAAAGCGTATGACACTCTAGAATGTACAAAATAAAAATAATATTTCTTTAATGATACCACATTGCTAACCGAAGCTAATTGGCGCATAATGTAACAGCGGCTTGATGCCTGATTGCAAACAATGTCTATATGTGCACTTCAATTTAATTGCCGAACAACATTAAGGCCCAAAAATGTAGTTACATCAGAATGATTTATACTTTGATGGTAATGACGAACTAATGAACTAATGATGTCTTAAATTGCATCAACACTGTCTTTTTTACATTCATAACAATACTATTTGAAGTTATCCAGTCATCAATGCTATAATAATGGTACTTACATTTATGCTAGCTGTATGTAGATCTGCGCCTGAATGCAATAAAGACGTGCCATCAGCGAACATTAGAATATTTCCATTCACATGTCTGTGCATATCATTGATATAAATAATAAAGGTCCGAGAACAGATCCCTGTGGAACGCCATAGTAGTTAAATTTTACATCCGATTTGATATTATTTATCTCAACGACCTGGCACCTCTTATGGAGGTAACGTTTAAATCAGTCATTCATAATACCCCTGACGCCATAGGAATCTAAGTTGGCCAACAGTATAGAGTGATTTACCAGATCGAATGCCTTTGTGAGATCCACAAAAACATCAATCGCATTTTCACCACGATCTAGATCGGCATAAACATTATACAAAAATTCCGCTAAAGCATCAGCTGCACTTACACCTGCCCTGAAACCGAATTGAAAACTGGAGAGCAAGTCATACTTGTCTAAGAAAGCAACTAATTTTGACGCAGCAATTTTTACAAACAATTTTGAAAATTTAGACAAAAGCGAAATTGGTCTTTAAATATCAACGTGCGATTTTGGGCCCGCCTTGTGAAGAGGTACTATTTTCGCACATTTAAATCAATTTTAATTCAGATTGATAAATTGTAATACAGAAAGCGTTAATTGGTATTTATAAAACATCATTTGTAATTCAGAAGGCATCAATTGTAATTCAGAAAACGCAACTTGTAATTCAGATTAACAAATTGTAATTCAGAAAGCATAAATTGTAATTCAGTATAGTAAATTGTAGTTCAGGAAGTGTAACTTGTAATTTAGAGTAGGAAACTGTAATTCAGATAGTATAGCTTATAATTTATATTAGTAAATTGTAATTGTAATTTAGAAAGTGTAGCTTATATTTCAGAAATTGTATATTATAATTCAGAAAGCTGTAATTGATATTCAGGAAACACCATTTGTAATTCAGAAAGCATACATTCTAATTCAGATAGGTAAACTTGTAATTCAGATTGGTAAATTGGAATTTAGAAAGTGTAACTTGTATTTCAGAAAGTTTACATTGTTATTCAAAAAGCGTAAATTGATATTCAGTAAGCATTATTTTTAATTCATAAAGTGTAACTTGTAAGTGAGAAATCGTAAATTGTAATTCAGATTAGTAAATTGTAATTCACAAAGTGTACTTTATAATTCAGATTAATAAATTGTAATTCAGATAGTGTAACTTGTAATTCATATTAGTAAATTGTAATTTAGAAAGTGTAACTTGTATTTCAGAAAGTATAAATTAAAATTCAGAAAGCGTTAATTGATATTCAAAAAACATTATTTGTAATTCAGAATGCATTAATTGTAATTCAGAAAAAAGGACGACGTTTATGAGTTATGAGGAATTACTGTGTAGATACATATATACAGTAGTGCGTAAAGTTTGCAATACGTCTGATATTTATTCTTAAAAAATCGTCGGATATAAAGGGCTCTTAGTAACAGTAGTATATAAAAAAGACTTTTCAACCAAAAATTACAAATAAAAGTTAATACAGATCTGTCCGAAATTTTTTTTAGAAATCAACAGTACAATACATATTAAATTTATTGCAAACTTTACACACATCCAGCATGTATGTATCTACATAATAATTCTACATAACGGTCGTCTCTTCGTTTCTGAATTACAATTGATGCTTTGTGAATATTAATTGGAGTTTTGTGAATTACATTTTACACTTTCTGAATTACAATTTATTAATCTGAATTACTTCTCACACTCCCTAAATTCCAAAAAAAAGGGTAGTGCGGGACACAAAGTCAGAAGGTTTTAATTATTTAATCTAATGAGAAGCACTACGCAATTTTTTTATAATTAAGTCACTTCACTCGAAGTAAATAGAAAGGACTAAATATTATCACACGACTAATAGTACCATAGTCAATTGTCAACACAACACGACATCAGTCAAATAAGGCAGTACGAATTGGTCAACATATTTATACATATACAGTTATACCAAACATTGTTGAGATTTCTTGTTACTGACGAAAGAGGGACTGCAATAGAAATTAAAAAAATATGTCAGATGACTCAACAAGCAGTTCAACAGCTTCAGAAAATCCGGAGAGGCTCTAAAATCATCTTTGTCATAACAAACTGATTGTGAAGACGATATTGTTTCTTATTCTTCTATAGACCTCCGAATCTTGAACAGTTTCTTGGAGAAGACGTTTTATATAATTATCTTATGGACAATGTTCAATTATGCTAAGACATGTACTACTAAGTTTCACCTTTTTGTAGATATTACCTTGTTATATACTTGCTTTTTATGATGTTCAGTTCAGACAGGTTGCCGGTGTTTGAGTACTGCATTGAACATTTCTAATGGAGTTACTTCAATATATTGCTGCAGTAATTATATGAGAATAGAAGAGTTTACCACTCTAATGTATGCTTCCCTATTAGAGGTTGTATATCTAGTACATGTTGATGAAGATGGTTTCGAAAATTTGGAAGATTATTAAACAAAATGCTCTCTCTGTAGAAAAATAGGAAATGGAAATAACGAGAAATAGTATCGCGTCAAAAACTAAGTTAGTAGTAAGACATCAGATCAGTAAATCAGAAGCAGAAGCCCTACCTAATAACAGAGTGTTATACGATGTGAAAGTTAAAGAAGAAGAGTCTACGAGTATCAGATCCCACTAAAGTCAGAATTGCTCGAGTATTAACGTGTATTATATATGAATTAAGTTGGGCATCTGTTAGTACCACTGTTATTTCAATTTTATTCAAATTATGGTAAATCTTTCCATTTATGTTTCATCTTTAGCCTTACAGTTTAGTTTCCTAAAATATTAAACAATATTTTGCTTTGCTCAGAGAGTACATGGTGTGACTATTATCAAGATTAGCATTTTTATTTTCTTATATTATCAGCATGGCGAAGCGTTGAAACCGCACAAATATTTAAAATGGATATTTTTTGGAAATGGACATTTGAGGGTATCAGAAACATTGTATATAAGAACTGTCTGCCTCCTTGCTTGGGCGAATGAATGTGTACACTTGAGCTACAGCCTAAACGTGTTACAAGGGAAACCCCGTTTACGTTACGTAACAAGCCTAAATCTCAGTGTGAGAGGTGGATTGTAAAAATAAAAAAAAGCTCGCTAGCAATAGTCAAAACAATTGTACTTGAAAAGATACGAGGGCAAATTCGTGTTGCGTTTGTCTGCCGGTGATGTAATGGGAAACTTCAATCAAGGAATGTGAAGTAGGTGCGTGCTCAACTCCAATATTCGGACCTGCCTCTTTTCCTGACCTGTGCAAGCTTATCTTACTGCAGAAATGAGCGGGAATGCAATTTCCTGTACAAATAAATTCATATGGTAAATGTAACAACTCTATTCATAAAATGCATTTATACGGGCAAAACTCCTTCTGCGCCTGATCTACATCTACGTTTGCTTGTCATATAAGAATGGACATCGGTAGCTCACAGCATTGATATACAAGACTTGCAGGGCATTGGCGAGACGATACAAGAGTTCATCTCAATGTATTTGATCCTGAAACCAACTATGACGGAAATCCAAATTTCAAACTGATAAGCGTGCAACTTGGGAAAGCTGGCAAATATCAAAAAGTAATTTACCAAAATTGGCACTGTAAGACTTCCAAACAGCTACATTTACGAAACAATAACGCTCACAGCACGCACATACTCTTGGCTTGGTGCTAGAAGAACTTCGACAGGATGAAGTCGTAACTATGTCTATGTACAGAAACAGCAGTGGCAGCCTCAATTATCAAATTGAATTTACAAGATGATACCTATTTTATACTAATTGTACAAGTTTTCAATTACATAATGATTTACAATCTTTCTCTTAATATACATAGGCCAGCGACCTGTTTTTAACAACAAGGTGGTTATATGACCCCTCTATTTACTCGTAAGTCGGGTAGATGGTTAGCCTTGGCCGTCCAAATCGACAAAGCATTTCCATTTTAGAAGTTTACGACTACCACAGGTGTTAGCGTGGTAGCTGGAAAGCGAGCGATTTTTAAAATACTTCTAGAG